>JABWIB010002433.1:54651-74632 GCA_016617825.1 Platyplectrum ornatum | reverse complement strand
AAAATCATTCAATTGTAACGATTTATCGTATAGTGTATCCCCAGCTTTAGTGTGTGCTCATCCTTAGATATGCGTCCATAGTGTGTAGGTTGAATACAGACGTAATACAGACGTAATCTTGGCCAGCCGCACACTGACAAGTTCTACAGTCCGTACATCTTCAGTTAATAATTACAAGGTGACCTTTAATGATCAACCTATAAATATAATTCACCAATGGCCNGCTAACCATTAACCATAGACACAGTATATGAATTCTTATCATACAAATTGTATCGTGACAGATACAGTAAGCATTCTGTTTTCTGCTGTTACAGAATTAGTATATAAGTGCAACCTATGTAAGTGAGTATGTATGCATGTGAGTGCNCTACCAGAAAGGATCTATATGACAATAATATTTATNTANTAACAGGTTTTTATATAGCGCCATCAGATTAAGTAGCGCTTTATAATAAGTTATAGAAATAAATACATTTTAGACATTAGACTAATTAGACTTCATGTCTACTACACCCAGGGATGTATTAAACAGCTTTTGACTTTAATGCTTAATTTCTTTAGTGTAATAGTGTGAACCTGATATTGAATTAATGTTAATGTAATGTAATATAATAATATAATGTTGGTATTATATAATGGCAGCACAGATCTATTACCATTAAGTATTACTTTCTTGTCTTTCAGCATAACATGACTGACACTTCAAGTAAATAAAACATTCCAGGGTTTTGCAAAATTCTTTTTTATTGTGTATAACTAATAGTCAAACACATCTCACTATTCTTCCATGCAAAAGAAACAACAACAAATAAAGCGCTATAATCTGAGCATCGCAAACACATGTGTTGAGTCAGTGGAAACATAGAATCACATAAATTACTAATAATATGCAGAAAATGTTCGACCGCAGAATTAAATTAAATGAAACATTATNTCATATTCTTTNCCTACACAATACAGTATTTNGGCTTTCTTTTGNCTTAGAGTAGAATGGTGGTTCCAGNGGCAGCACTTTGGCCTCACAGGTTTTTCTGTGTGATGTTTGGGTGGTCTAATGCAAAAATAGTGAGGTCCAGAACAGACAAAATAGCTGGGCCTTTTTGACACCGATTATTTAGCTGTTGGTTGTTTCATTGTCGAAATTCAGCCGGTTGGACTGGCAGTTGCATCCCTTTTAGATGTGTATATGCTACATATAGATGGTTCTTTGAGCCAAGAGGACTGCAGGTGTTATGAGTCACTATGGGGCCGATTCAATCCACGGCTAAGGCACGAAAAAGCCGGTCACTCGCTTTTTTGGCNTCTATTCTGGTAGTTAAAGATCTCTTCTTTTTATATACGGCTCAATGGGCCGGAAGCTAATAGGAAGGAGTTTTTCTCCCTTACGCTGTTTTTGTAAGGGGGAAAAACATTGCGCCTTAAGAATTGAATCAGCCCCTAAGAGTTTTTTAAATTTTACAGTGCATAACTAATCAACCAATGTTTGGCACAGCTTAAATTTATCTCTGTTCACTCATTAATTATAAAAGGGCACTTGTGTAGGCACATATATTGTGACATAATATTAGGCCCCAGGATATTGCAATATTTAAACAGATCATTCCACTTTTATGACCCTTTACCTGTGTGGCCCTAACCTATGCTGGTACCAACTGGAATCAGGAGTATATCAGGATTTACTCGAGAAGGGCTAGTGATGAGAGATAGTGATGTGACGTTTATTAGATTGCCCTGAGTCGAATTCATTTTGATAAATGCTTAAAAACTTGCTTGTGTGATATTTTTGGTTCACAATACAATGATGTACAGGTAATTGTAGTTTTTGTTGTTAAGCTGTACTAGAATGTGGTCAATCCTGATTTGTAAAGCTGGACACTGATTATCGGTCTAGTTCTCCAATTATTGGAAGTTGGACGAATTATCTATCTAGTGTGTTGTGTTGAATTTGTCTGAAAGCTGACGATAATCATTCTAAAGAGGCCTACAAAAGATATGATTCCCAATTTATTATTGTTTGATGGTCCAATAGTGTGTGGGCATTTCAGATAATTGTGAATGTTTTCTAGTATTTTTTTAAGTCATAATTACTTACGTGTGTGTGGAAGATAGTTTACCAGTTCGTCAAAGGAAAAATCATTCAAATGATCATGAAATTCACGCTGTGACCATATTTGTTCAAGTAAGAGCCCAGCTTTACTGGTGTAAAAAATGTTTTTACAAAGCCCTGGGAGTNACAGTAGGTTTATACATATTATGATTTCCCTGGAAAGACCACATTGACGGATATGGACAGAATGTTTCCAGGAGAGAGATGTATGTATGTTCTATATTGTATCTAATCTGGTTTTATTCAAGGAAGATTCAGTTTATGTAATATGTTTCCACTGACACAACCCATTAATGAATAAAAAGTACTGCACACCGAAGATTCTGCAAAAGTACCTAGTTCATTAGCAAAATAAATGTAATGTAGCCATCGTTACACTCATAATGTTATAAGCTTTCTGTAGGTTCCTGACCCACTTACATTGAAATGTCATTTTGTTTATCTGTTGATAGTTTTACCAATTTGAGTTTTCCCAAATTGTTTATACATAACATACATTTTTGTTTGAGTGACACTATATTCTAAAAGATATTGATGTGTACAGTAAATATATATTATATAATTGATTCTGTCTGAATTAATATTTTGTAAAAAAAAAAACAAAACTAACAAAAAAACTTTCAACATCATTCTGATAAAACCAATGTACATATTATCTCTTGTATGTTAGAAAACAACATATTATTATTCCGTTCAGTCTCTTAGGCACACCAGGTGCTTATTAGCTTGTCAGACACCAAAAAAATTGTAACAGCAATCTTATCTATCCCCGAGAATATCACANTTTTTTGTATAAAATCACAAAATTAAGATTTTTGTCTCTTCATGGAAAATAACTACTCTGTAATACTGCCTTATTGCTTTATATATCATTAAAATGATAAATTATGTTAATTTACATCTTATTTTATCTCTGTCATATGCACATTATTCATCTACTTTCTATGGGCTTGTATTGTGTTTTATGTATCTTTTACATTTACCCCATTTTTCAGTGCTAAATTGCAAGATCATCATAGTTTCCCAGGTATAACTTTACTCTCTAATTGTCAATTTTGGATTTGTTCAGTAGAAAAATGTAAATATCATGGTTTTCAATGGTTTTGGAAANAATAACTAAACCTCTGTTTATGTTATAAAGGACCAAATACTGACAGATGAAAATGACAAATTTAAGCAAAAGTGGTGTGGAAGATTAAAGTTAGTATCCTATGTGAGGATTCCACTTCGTATGGGGGAAAGTGGTCTTCCTNTTAGCTAAGCAAAATCTGTTTTTTGTTCACCAAACACTGATTTTGCNAGAGTTAGGATCTGGACCCTAACAATATTCGCACAAAACAATATTTTACATTTTACATAATCAATTTTATGNTTTTTTTTCTAGCAACTTTCACCACTTCCAGTTATATATTTGAGTTGTTTTTATTTGAAAACACTAGTGTGTAGGAGGATGTGCCTTTTTCTCAATCAATGTATTGGAACATTAGTTTTCAAAGCTGTAACACCATATTCCATGTATCACATCCATGAATCACTGTCTTTCATGTCTTTGAAAGCCACACTGAAACTGCTTTATAGAATTGGCTCTTAACCTATAACACATGGCTCATTTATACAGTTACCCNGCAAACCACATGCATTAGACTTTTCAAGAGCGAGAGACTATGTTGATAAGCCAAGCAGAACAATTGATTCTGTCACTTCTGTCTTCTGAAATGTATTACAGCAATGTGATATTTCAGCTTCTCAAACATAGACTCATATTTGAAACATGACGATAACTATCTAGTGGAGTCAACAGGCATTTTCATAGAAGTAACGCCATTGCCACCAAAACAAGAACAACGCTTTGAGTTTCACGATCCTTAACTTCCTTTTGCATATTTCTTTCACATCTGTTTATAGGTCACTTTATTCTTTTTTTTTATGATTTAAAAGGTAAATTACAATTGGTACGTTTTTATTGTGGTCATTATAAACTGTTGTGGTTTGTGTGGGTTTCCTCCTCATTCCCATCAATTTTGGTGATCTTCAATACACAATTCACATTTTCCATGTCCCCTTTNTCCAAACATTCATCACCCATTCTAGAACTTTTGTTCAATTCCATGCCTTCTTTTTCAACTTGATTTTCTATCTCAACGCTAAAAACATTCACTTCATTGCAAACAGTACTTCTTTTTTCACTTTCCGTTTTGCCTTGCTCTCCTCCTTCGGGAGGTGGTCTTATCACATCAACNGCATCCTTCATGTTGTCGTCTGGAGGCCACTTTGGTCTATTCACTATAACTTTCTCTACAGTTGAACTCTGCTTGGAACTCTCTGCCGATGGAGGCCAAGTAACGCTGAGCTTACCTATGTCACTGGACATTTTCAAGCTAGAATCGTTGAAATTGCCCTGTTTTTCCTTTGGTGGCTGGCCTTCTGAATTACCAGACTCCTTGACCAATGTTTTATTCTTCCCTTCCCTTNCCCCATGCGCATCAGTATTTTCAGATTTTGTGTTAGGGTCCCAGAGTGCTTTGTGGGGTTTGTAGCCAAAACCTTCATCATAATTTCCTTTGGATTTGAAGAGTTGTTTAAAGTGGGGTTTACAGTATATGTTTCCATGAAGAGATGCATAATCTCCTAACCTGTGAGATAACAAAGAAGAATATTAAGATTATGCAATCAATTATATATACTAATCATTTTACTACCATAAGAACACACTGAATAAATATCACAAACATATTAACTTGTGGATGTGACATTAAAAGTGATGTATTGATGAAAAATATGTTTTATGTGTATTATATTCACAAACTACTCTATAGAGTATTATGGACCCCAATTTTCTAGGCTATTCTTCTGTAACATAACACTCACCTTAATTTACTTCCACAGTGTTTGCAATAAAAACAGTTCTTATGAAAGGTCTGTTTGTCCACCACCAGGCATTCCATTGGGTACACCTTCTTTTGACAAATAATGCACATTTCCTTTTCCTGAGGAAGAATTTTCTAGAAGGTAAAAAAGTAATATCCATTGTAAATCCAACACCATGTAAAAGCGTTAACAATAAATTCCTGATTTTCTCATGATATTGTAGGTTTATGATTTATATNTATATACAGTATGGAATAGATATTAAGTTAAGTTTAGAAAATCAGATACTATTTTATTAAATTCCATGCATAGAATATATTTAATTTCTTTATTTTAATTATTTATATATATATTGATTTCATAAGTTTATTTTAAAAAATCATATTTTTTTTTATTCCATGCATGGAATATATTGAATTTAAGATGTTCCAGTTACTCTACCATCGTCCAATAATTTAAAATGATGATGAACCTGTTCGTCAAGCATTATAAGTAATGAGGTTGCAGTCTGTGCATTTTGCTGAATAATTAGATTGCATTGATTTGTATTTAGTGAGACAGTAAAGTTTCATTGAAAAATCATAACATCCCAGTCAAGATGATAGATAGTGAGGGGCAGACATTTAAGCTGAATCAGGTAGCACTTATTACACATCATTACTGTATCTGCAGAAGTTTCGGAATAATTGTCTGATACACTCTCTCACCATACTTTACAACACTGACATTTCTGCCTGTAAAATGGTCATTGTAGTTATCAGCACCATGCAATGCTTTCCTGTGTTTATGTATAATTAAAGGACAATTAACAGTTTTTCTAAAGCAATGTAAATTACATGTGACATACTTACTTTATTTTTGGTATATTTCAGTGTTCACCAATATTTTGTGAGTACTAATCTGTCCAATATGCTATATTGTCTATGCCTGTTTTACCCTCTTCCGCTCCACAGAATTTTGTGATGATTATTGCTAGGTATGTGCAGTGTACCTAGAAGAGCACAGATACTCTACAATATAGGGCCAGATTCAGAACTTTAGGCTCATGACTTACTTAAGAGTGGGTAAAACCATGTTGCATTGCAGGGGGGAGGTCAGTTTTTGCATGCAGGGAGAATACTTTATTGTTGCATGTTGCACACAGACACTGAAACATCATCTCTCACCTGTAATACTGATTGTAACTAATTAAATTTAAACTCCCCTGCAATTCAACATGGTTTTGCCCACTCTTGACTAAACCATAGTATGCCCGCCCTTGTCTGTATTAGGTCTATTACATATGTTTAAATGTTTGGAGACTGAGAAGGGCCATTACAACCAATTACACAGTTGAACACTAAGGGGTATATTTACTAACCGGTGAGATTGCATTGAGACCATATTTACAGGTTTTAGTAATTTTAATTAATTTTATGAAGTTATTTTGGAGAATTGTGTGCACTGTTTGTGTGTGTGTGTCTGAGACTATGTTGTGCACGGTTTGTGTGAGAAATAGATCTTTCGAGGTGCATTGAGTATGTGAAAGGTATAGGGAAAATATACTGTGGGGTGCACTGCGTGCATTAGAGATAGATGTCCAGAAAATGTATTGTAGGTACGGTGGTGAGTGAAATAAAGGTATGGAAAATGTATTATGGGGTGCAATGTTTATGCATAAAAGTATTATCTAAGTTTATAACAAAAGCAGGGTACATCCACTTATGTACTCCAAGCTAGATCAGACTGTATAATGTAACATTTGTAAAACATAACTTATAATGTATAACCTTTCCAATCCTAGCCTTAGTCATAATCTTTTAAATAAATATAAATTACGTTACTACGTTTTTAGAATTATTCAATGTTCTTCATGCTCATGTAAATACACAATTTCTAAAATGCCTCATTTACATCAGTAGAATCTTTCATGCTATTATGAAATAATTTTCAAAACATGTTCAATTAGTATGCAAACAAATGCAAACTATAATGTAATGTTTACTTCATGACTCAACTCCATTTTACTGTCACCACAGCACATCAGTTAGTGACAAATACAGAAAGTGCGCAATTAAAAAAAGAAGCATTCCGAAAAAAATAAAAAGAAATAGTAATACGAAAAATAAAAATAACTAAAAACAGAAAATAATTTGTTAGTTCACAAAGTGTTTTTTTTTTATTGGAACTGCATAAAATTCACTGCACAACTCAATGCATTTTAGTTGGTTAAGGACATCTGACACTTGGCATGCCTATTTACCAGTAATAAATTTCTCCTCATGGTAACTACTTGTCATCTCGGAGGCGTCTGAGACAGTATAGCCGAGACTTTTAAATACCCTTTCACTTTCTTCCCATGTCTTTTGAAAATTCTTCAATATTTCATCTGGGGATTCAGCAGCAGAAATATCAAGCATGTGACCTGAGATGACATCTTCATATGTTGGAGGTGCATGCTTGAATTCAAATCCAGTCTTCATGCCTTCTGAATTCCGGGAAGACCTTGACCTAGTCACCTTGCTTTCCATTTTATCAGCACCAGAAACATGTGATGTGTTCTCAGAATGCATCTTTGGTTTAAATACATGATCTTTGCTATCGTCGTGTCTGTTCAAAAACATTTGCTTTGAAATATTTTCCCTGTGGTCTTTAATCTGTTTTATTGGCACAGTTCTGGCCTTTTGTGTTGTGGGGACCTCAGTAACAGACTTTTGACTCTCCCTGTGCATTGCGTTCTTTTCTTCACTTTGAAATTTACCACTGTGGGTTCTAAAGTGTGAGCTTGCACTTTCTGCTTGACCCGGCAAATGGCCTTTTCCGGTGCCATCTAAATTAGTTTTTTTTAAGTTGTTTGTTTTGTCTCTTATGTAAACATTTTTATCCATCATTTCAAATGGGTGTTCTGAGGGGAGCTTTGTTTTATGCGATACTGAAAGCACATCCAAACTATCCATGTCTAGGCCCAGCCATTTTGGAATGTGTTTCGGATCTTTTTGAGAGAGGGTCTGATGTGTTTCAGATATTCGAGCTTCCTCGTAAATTTCTGTTCTGTCCTCCATTGTACTAACAGTCACTTCTCCTGCTGGAACAGGGGTGGTGCTCACAGAACCTGAAGTATGGCTTTCGATCTTAAGCTGCCTTCGCAGAGTAGCAGGAGAATGTATAATCTCACATTTTTTTTCTACTACCACAGGAATTGGGGTGATAGCTCGGGGTTGTGAAGTTCCATGTGATAATTTTGCTGTGGTGTCTTTTAGCTTTGCAAGTTGCTCAGAGCGATTTTTTTGAGGGGATGGAGATGGAGATGTTGTTTTAGGTGTTGTCGAACGTATTGGTGGAAGTGGTACCGTGACTGGTTCTTTAGGGAGAGGTGATGGAGGAGTCTTATCTTTTTGTGGGGAATCTGCAGACCTTACTGTAGATTCTATAGTAATATAAGTAGGTGATGGGGATCTCATCTTCAACAGTGGAGAACTAGCTCTGATATTTGTTTGTCTCATATCACTTGGTAGTTTGCTAAATTCATTGCTGATTTTTCTTTGTCTACTTGTGCTGCCAACTTTTTTAGAAATTCCACTGATTTGTTTCTGCGATATGTTACTCTGGCTATTAACTTCATTTTTACTTTTCACAGAAGACTTGATTGCTGCTTGTATATTTCCTTCCAAAGTTGAATGCATGTCCATTGCATGGTTCTTAATATAGGACACTTGCTCTGTGATTCCATCCATATTGCTGGATGCAGCTCGATCTGCTAAGTCTTCCTTTTTTTCTGGACTTATTAGCCAAGTAGGAACAATGCTTAGAAAAGTTCTAAATGTGCTTATACTCAACGTCTGTGGATCTGATTCTAGTTTCTTTGCTTTAGATACTGTTTGCTGCAACTCCTCACATTTCCTTAGGTAGTCTATGACATTTGACGACTTCACTTCCTCTTTGTTTTGTGAGTCAACAACGAAATTCAGCTTACTAGTCTTTTCAAGCATTTCTTTTGTTTCAGAAGTTTCATGCAGTTGCTTTTGTGTTACAATATTTTTAATAGTGGAAATATTTTCTTGTGTTGGTTCTTTTGGTACTTGTGGTAGTTGTGCCTTTTGTTGAAGAGTTTGGTGCTGATGAAAGCTTTTTGATTTTTCCGAATGATCATTAACAACAGAAGTATTGTGCTTGACACCAGGATCGCTTTGAGTCTGATCTTTCTTAATTTGTAATTTTCTTTGGAATTTTGGTGATTCAATGGTTTTGGTTACTGAGCTACCTACACCTATGGGCTGACTATATGATGTTGTGATTTGCTTTTCTTGAACTTTTTCTTGGACATCACTTGTGGTCTTTAGTTGTTTTTGTTCTACGTTCTCTGAAATGAATTGCTTGCGGTTTTCAGTAAAATATTCAGCTATATTTTCAATGTGCTTTATACTGGCAGTTTTAGCAGTCACTTCTGACTGTACCTTTGGTGGCCTTTCCTTAATAAGTTTAATATCAACTTGAGGAGAACAAGTTCTGGCAACTTGCAATGGATTTGCATGTTCTGATTTTTCTGACTTGTTAAAAGCATGTTTTTTATTTGTATGCTCAGAAGTCTTAGATTCTTTAAAATCCATTGATTGTTGTTTCTGCGTCAATCGTATTTCTTTTGAGAAGGTCTGTACTTCTTGAACATTGCTTGCAATTGATGAGGACGCTAATGATTCAAGTTGACTATCCTCATGTTTATGAACATTGCTTAACTCCTCATTTGAAACAAAACTGCCACCTGTCGTCAGATGTTTTGTTGTTTTAGGTGAGTCTCTTGATATAGAATGAACACCTTCTGTCTTGGTTGTGACTTGGTTGCTCTTGGTTTCACAATCATTTGACATAACAACATGAGCTACAACCTTAGTCTTATTTTTCTCCATTTCTTCTCTTTGTTGGCGGTACTTTTCCTCTGCAATCATTAGGGGCGTTTTGAATTTTCTGACATAGGTTTTGGGTTTTGGTGGCTGAGTTTCAACAAGTAAGGATGGAGACATCCGTGGCGGAAAAAAAATTTTCNTCTTGGGCTTCATTATTTCTTCGTGAATTTTTTCTAATTCTTGGTCACATGCTATTTGATCTAAATCTTGTTCACTTAACTGAGTGGTATTTTCAATTTTCTTCTGCACTGATGCCGCTGTCTCCAAAGCTGTTGCCCTCGCAGTGGATACATTTTTCTCATGAACTTGATGAGCTGTCACATCCCTTGCATTTAAAACACGGGTCAAATTTGTCAGAGATGGAGACATTCTTGGGGAAGAAATAACTTTTCTCTTGGATTTTAACACCTCCTCATGAATTGCTTTCAATTCCTGATCACAAGCAATTTCACAGTAATTTTGCACATTTTTCTCACTGTTGCCCACTTGTTTATGAATCATAGTTTCTTGAGTTATCATTTGCGAATCAACAGGTGAAAATTCCGTTTTTAATGCTGGAGATATATTTGAGGAATATTGTATCTTTTCATTTGAAGTCCCTTCAAAGTTGTTGACTATATCTAATTCTTTGTTGAATTCATAGTGATCTTTATTTGTGCTAACATTTTTAAATTCTGAAGCTGTTGATTGTGAGCTAAAATTTTTGGTTTTGTTGACTTTTGTCACGCCTGCTGTTTTAGATTGAAAAATTGGAACTTTTGACTTTGGAAGTGTGTCAGGTGTTTGTTTTCCAGAATACTTCATTGATTGTTCACTTTCGGTATATTTTTGTGACTCTTTAAAATCTGATTTATTTGCAGAATATTTATTTAGGAAAGACTTTGACTCTTTGATTTTTGTGAAAGGTGGCTGATTGCTCGGTTCACTGGTTGGTTCTTTGTATTGCAAAAATGGTGGCGGTGTTTCTGCTGGAGGGGGGGGAATTTCACTGTCCATTTTATCTACTGGTGGTGGTGGTGAAGGAAAATAATCTGGATCATTATATGCCTTAATTGATAGTTGAACTGGTAGTGGTGGCGGTGGTGGAGGGGGTGGTGGTGGTGTAGGTGCAAGAGGAGGTTCTTCCAAACAAGGTGGTGCAGGTGGAGGTGGAGGTGGAAAGAAAATTTCAGGTTTTTCCTTTTTGGTTACAACTTTTCTTGTGTTGACAATAGGGTTTGTGGGAATGGGGTTTCCAAATCCACTGGAAATTGATAGATTTTTTTCACCGAATTCATGGACTGATTTATTATTAATCACATGTACATTGTGAATATTCTCACTTTGTTTTTGTGATGAGATTTTTTCAACACATGTTTGTACTTTGTCAACAATTTCTATGTTGTTGTTGATGGAATCTAAAACTTGAGCTTGTTGAATGTCCATCGCATTATCTGAAACCAACCTTTTTGACTGTTGAGATTGTTGATTTGCGGCATGTTTCTGGGCATGGTCAGATGTTTGGTAACTCCCTCTATTAATCACATTGATAGCTGTAGATTTGGTATTGATCACAGATGTTTGTTTTGTATTTTGCTTGATTTTATTTTGATTGATTTGTTCTGTCGATATTTCCTTTTTTCCCTTGATAAAACCTTGGACTAAAGATTTTTTCTCTGCAGATATTTCTCCTGAAATTTTAGTATCAGATACTGTATTGCTTTTCTGCCAGACTTTGTTGGTTACAGTAGTTTGTTCTTTGTTTACATTGCTATCCATTGTTTGATTAGAGCAACCGTGTTTCAGATCAACCAAAACATTTGAGGATTCAGTACCCTTCTGTTGCATCATGTTAATATTTAGTTGATGTCTTTGGTCCTTTCCTGATGCTTGGTGTTGGTCACCAAGATCTACACTGAGCAGTTCACGACTTGACAGACCTCTTTGTCCTGATATCTCATGAGCTTCTGTATTGGATTGTGTGAACATTTTAATTGTGCCATTCACATTGCCTTCAATGCTTGGTCTGCGTTGCACTTTCTGAGACTGAGGCTGGAGCAATGTCTTCATGGTACTTTTTATATCCCCTTGAATGCTGACTTGATGCTGGACATGTTTCTTTTCTGCTGAACACTCTAACAGACTTTGCATGGTTGCGTTCATGTCTCCTCTGATTATATTTTCCTTTTCTACTTGCTTTACTGACTGCTGTGCTTCTTTTAAAGATTTTAATGATGCCTCGAGGTTGCCATGAACAACTTCTTCCTTGACAAACTCTGTCTTTACATTTGCTGCTTTTTCTAGAGAATCAATGGTTGCTTGAATGTCACCAGGGATGACATCTGGCTTCTCTGTATCCCTCACTTGGTTTTGTGATTCAGTGAGAGATTTTAGTGTTGTGAGCAGGTCAGCTTTAATAATGTCTTCTTTTTGTACAACCACGGTCTGATTTATGGCTTGGTTAAGTGAATTCAGGGTTGCTTTCAAATTGCCCTTTACAACTTCTTCTTTATTTACATCAAACAATTTACTTTCAGGCTCGGTCATAAAAACCTTAACTGTATTGTGTACATCTCCAGGGATGATATCGGTTTCATCTATAGTTCGCTCAATTTGGCTCTCGTGTTTTTTTAGTAACAATTTTGTGCCTTCAACATCTCCTCCAACAATTTCTTCCTCTTTTTGTTCCTCAACAACATCATCTGATACCCCTTGTAGCCTTTTTAAATAATCTAATGCTCCAGATTCAATACAAGTGGTATAAAACTGAACATTCCCTCTTTCTGAATCCTCTATTTTGACTTTGTCCAATTTCTCATCTGACATTGCTGAGGACTTTAAGTCATAAATTGTTCGTTTTATATCTCCAGCTACCACCTCCTCACGCTGAAAATCATATTTGTTATTCATGTTAAGAAGTGAATACACTGTCATTTTTATATCCCCTTTCTCACTTTCCTGAATGAGTATTCCTTTTTTTACAAAATCCTTCCTGCTGAGGTTTTTGATAGCTTCCTGTATATCTCCTCCTATAATGTCCTCTCTCTGTGTCTGTACATCAGTTGATTGGTTAAATAATTGTGATTTTGTCAAAAAGATATTTCCCTTTTCTTCATTGTTTAGATGTACCATTCTTTCTGTAGATGAGCTTTGGGACAGTAAGTTCATCATTATATTCTGAAGATCCCCTCTTATTATTTCTTCTTTTTCTATCTCCGGATTTTGTTGATTCATAAGTTGGTATTTAGCCATACGGACATCACCAATTTCATCTGCTTCCAGAATAATTCCATGGGACTTTACAATTTTTTGATTGTACAATTCTTTTAGTGTTTCTTGAATATTCTTGCCAATTATTTCATGTGTCTCAATCCTGTGCTCATTGAATTCATGCAGTGGTGTTGTTTCAAAAAGCCATGTTGTTGTTCTAACATCAGCTTGTGGAATTTCTTCCCGCACTGTCGTTTGAACATTTTCATCTTTTACTTGGATTGAGTCTAAAGTTTGGTTTTCAAAAAGCCACACTGCTTCCTGTACATCCCCTTTCTGAATGTCTTCAACCATCACTTTTTTCATATTGTCATAACTTTCTTCATTAAGTTCATCAAGAGTATGGGTTTCAAATAACCATGTAGATGTTTTAACATTTCCTTTTTTAATTTCACTGACGCTTACTGTTCTTACAACCTTGCTCTTATCTCCCTTTTCAAAGATCTCTCTGCTGGCTTTGACATCTCCACCTTGAATTGTTTCAACACTACGAAAATCTGATTTTGCCTCATCGGAAATTGTATCAAGTGATTGAGTCTCAAATCGCCATCGAACCGCGTCAACATCTCCACTCTTAATATCTTCCTGAGTCACAGCCTTTATAACAAATACATTAGGCTCACTGAAAGAGTCTAAAGGCTTGGTCTCAAATAACCACCTTGTTCCACGAACATTACCATGACATACTTCTTCCTTCTTTACAGTAGTGACTTCATGATAAAACCCTTCCTTATCCTGAATAGCATAAAGAGGCTGTGTTTCAAACATCATTGTATAATTCTTAACATCACCTTTTAATATATCCTCCACTTCAACTGTTTTTGTAAATGTGTCTTCTGAACTTTCATCCTTAATCTGATCTAATGAAAATGTCTCAAAAATAAAACATCCTTTTCTTACATTTCCACCCTGGACATCTGTGATAGCATACGCTGCTTTGTCCTGGTTTTCATTGATCTCATCAATAGAACGGTTCTCAAAAATCCACCTGCAGTTTAGGACATTCCCTTTCTGAAGGTCCTCACATTTCATGCTTTGAATTTTTTGCAACACCTCTTGTGAACTAGAACTAATTGTATCAAGTGCCTGATTTTCAAATATATATTTTATGGCTGAGACATCACCAGACTGGACATCAATTTCAACCACTCTTTTAAAGTCCTTTTTCTCTTCTCCTTGTATATGTTCTAAATTTTGAGTCTCAAAAAGAAAACACACTGTTTGCACATCCCTGCCTATAATTTTCTCCTGATTCAAATGTGTGGACTTCTCTGATTCATCTTGTATTGTGTCAAGTGCTTGAGTTTCAAAGAGCCAAGTGCAAGTTTTGACATCTCCCTTTTGGATTTCTNCACTGCTTTCCATTTTAATTTGCTTGTCATAAAGATCTTCCATTGGTTGAGTTTCAAATAACCATTTACACATCTTGACGTCACCTTTTACAATATCTATTCTCTCTTTCTTTACTTCTTCATCCTCTGAGTCCCTACATTTTTTTATAGAATCCAAGGGTTGAGTCTCAAAAAGCCATTTTCCTGTTTTGACATCACCCGATTGTATTTCTTGAGAAGAGATTCCTCTGATCACTTGGTAGTTATCAACACTTTCTTCAAACTGATCAATTGGTATGGTTTCAAACATCCACTGACAAGTTCTTACATCTCCTCTCACTACTTCTTCTTGACGAATAGTTTTGACTTCATGGTAGTGTCCAAACCGATCTTGAATAGCATAGAGGGGTGTAGTTTCAAAAAGTTTTTTGTTAAGTTTTACAGCTCCCTTATCAGTTTCATCAATTTGGATTTTATATGAAAAGTCATCTGTTCGCCAGTCTTCTCTCTCAAATGCATTTCTACAGGTACGAACATCTCCTCTATGTATTTCATCGAGCTGTACAGTTCGCACGTCTTCTTTTTTGTCTTCCCTAATCTGTTCAAGTGGACAAGTTTCGAAAACCCATTTTTGATGACGTACATCACCTTTTTCCTCTTCTTTGGTGACCGTTTTTTTAAGCTTACCAACCTCAACCTCTTCTTTGAGTTCATCCATTGGCACATTTTCAAAGAGATATTTTGCGCTGCTGACATTTCCACCTATTATCTCTTCTCCCTGAAGAGGCCTTTCATTGGCATTGTCTTTTAATATATCCATTGGAAGGGTTTCAAAAATCCAACATTTTTGATATACATCTGCCCCAATAATAGTCTCCTTTTGAGTGACAGTGTTAGCCTCCTCTTTAATTGAGTCCAAAGGATGTGTTTCAAATAGCCATTTTGCCTTTCCTACCCCGCCTTTAACACTTTCTTCCATAGAAATGCCTCTGACAACTTTAATTTGATCTTCATCTTGATTAATCATGTCCAAAGGTTGTGTTTCAAACATCCACCGTGCTGTTTTAACATCTCCCCTCTCAATATCTTCTTTGCACACAGTTTTAATCTCAAGTACTTTCCCTGAACTATCTTTTAAGACGTAATTGGGATCAGTTTCAAATTGTTTTACTGTTCTTTTAACATCTCCTTTAAACTCCTGGAGCTCTGACTTAAGTCTTAACATGTTAATTTCATCAACTGAACAGCACCCATCACGATACTGAGTTTCAAATAAGTATCTTCCAGTCTTTACATCCCCTCCATGAATGTCTTCAGAAGCAAAAGTAATATCAGAGTCAGTCTCCTTGTAAATTTTATTCAGAGAGTCTAATGGCTGAGTTTCAAAGAGCCATGTAGCTGTCCGAACATCTCCTCTTGCAAGATCTGGAACCTTATCAGCATTCTCTGAAGTGATAGAGGTATCCACACCAAGAGCATGAATTGGCTGAGTCTCGAACATCCAAGTTGTATACTTTACATCTCCCCCGGCAATAATTTCTTGTTCTCCAATACTTTTAATATGACTTTGCTCTGGTGACTCATCTTTAATTGAATCTAATGGTTGGTTTTCAAAGACCCATCTCATAGACTGGACTTCACCTTTTAAAATTTCATCCCATTCTAAATACTCTCTCTCTGGGCTAAGGCATTTCTGTGGACTGCCTGCAGGATTTTCAAATACAGATCTTGCTTGTTGCACCTCACCCTTTTGCAAATGTGTATTAGTTACAATATCTGAAACTTCATTCAAATATTCTTTTTCCAAATTTTTTCTAACCTCTGGATGTATGTGTTTATATAAACGTTTAAGCTCATATAGATTTCTCTGCTTTGAAAATACATCTTTGGTCGATGATGAAATATTCCTTTCAGTTGTGATGGGAGGTTCTGGGGACTGGGAAAAATCTGCTATTTCAGAAGTTTCTAAAATATCTGGAGGCGAAGGAGGAGGTGGAAACTCCTCTAAACTTCCAAAATGAACAAACTTAGTGGCAGCAGTCTTTGAAGCGTGTTGTTCTTTCTTTAGTGATGAACTCATAGAATTATAAACAGTGCTTGATGAACCAGAGGTGTTGGAATTGACCACAGGCCATTCAAATTCTGGATGATCATTATATATCTTTAGGGAATAAAACAGAGGTCTTAAAAAGAAATAGAGGACTAACATAAAAATGTGTCAAGTGTAAAATGTAATAAAATTTAATATAAAGGCAACACTAATTTTTTAATTAAAAATATAACAAAGTTATTCTTTATTTCTTTATCTCTATTTCTTTATTTATAGTGAAGAACACAGTATCAGTTAAAAAAGTAATAGTTTAATTTAAAAAACAAACAGGCTTAAAGAATAGGCTTAAAGTGAAAAAGATTCAGAAAAAATACCAGTAAATTCAAACACCTGAACTTTTCTATAAATCTTATTCTATGATTCTGGAGTGTGATTTGCCAAATCTAAACCCTTTTCCAATAGGGCTGTTTGTTTCCAGCAAGAAGACAGAGATGATGCAGTTCCAGTGACACAAGAGGATGTGCTGAATAGGATTCTGCAACTGTAGAGAAATAAAATTCCCGTCGATGCCCTAGTCCTCACTTTAACCATCCCTTTCTATCAGTCTAACCCTTACCATCCTCTTCCAGCAGCCTAACCCTAACCTTCCTTTTTTATGAACCATTCCCTCTACTCATCCTAACCCTGACCTCCGCCAAGTAATGCATTGGAAAATACACTTTCTTTATAGTAAACAGGTAACTTTTCAAATTAGGGACATCCTATTTTGTTATCCACTTGAAAATTATATTGGCGATATAGTCAACAATAATACAACTGCAATTCAGCTGATGGCTGTATCTATTTTATGTAAGGCTGTTTTAACTCTGAAACACATTCCTAAATATATACCAAGTACATTACAAAATATGATAGCTTATACGTGAATAACAGTGTTATTCAATGTATACCTTAGTATGTTTCCCTTGTAAATGATCTTTCCCACAAAAATTGGAACTTTTTTCCTTGAGAGATCTCTCAAATTGTTCCTTAAGGACTTGTGCTGACATTTTGGAATTTTCCTCATAACCTGTTAAAATAAATATCTAGAATTAGAATATATATATTTTCTTCTTTTGAGTAAATATAATGAAATCTGTTGTTCAGGTAAGAAGAAATCTGTTATTCAGAATAAGAAAGTTGGGTACACATCAGCAAGTTAGTCAATCAGCCAATTGAAAAATCTCTTCCAACGATCTGCCACCTGCAGGTGCTCCATGTGTGTAAACAATCCCAGAATGTTTGCTGCAGTATTATGCTGCAATTACACATTTATCCACCAGGTGGCTCTAAATTAAAGTTTCAATAGGAATCATTGCTCTGAAGATTGTATGTTCTGCATTACATGTAACTGTTCTAAACACAATAAAAGGTCTTCCCTTACCTTCTCCATCAGCTTCTTGATTATAATTAGACACTGTTCTCCTCTCATGGGTGCTCTGTTGTTGAACCACTACCTGGGTAAGGTAAATTATGGCATTTACAATATAGCATTGTCACAAATCCATATAAGAACAACAATGGTGTCCACTGCAGTGTATGTTGACAATTTTGTTTGTTTTATTTTTGTATATCACTAGCTTCCGTTTTTTTTTGTTTTGTTTTGTCTTCTATGTAATATAATAATTGGCATGCGACTGCAAATTTCTACAATACCTGTTCTGTATTACAAGCTGAAAATTGAGTTTCATGTTGCTCAATTGCTTGGCTGCTACTGGTGATTTCATTGCTTCTCATTGTTTCCTGAAATAGGACAGAAAATTGCAAATGCTTGTATTACACGTCAATTTTTTTTTATATGAATGAATTTGGCATCAGTAAACCTAACACACAAACCTAACACACAAATGCGCAAATTTTTATTAACGCCAGAGGTCTGTACTACCTTCCTGCAAGTGGATTTGTTGCCTCACCAGGAAGACTGGATGATATTTTGATACAATTGGTATCATGTTATCAGGATCAGTGGTAGAAGTAGAAATGTAGAAGTAGGTGGTATGGTCATTTAGAAGTTATGGTATGGAAACATTGCAAATAATAAAGGTAAATAAAGATTTATAGTTTTCAATTAAGGGAAAAAAGTGACGGTATTGCATGGCCCTACATACACCCCCATTTTAAGTCCTGGTTAGGATGGATGAGGGTTTTAAAGAATCCCTGCAAAGCAACTATATAACCTCAAAAGTCATGAGGCTTAAGGGCATAACATGGTTACCTGAAAATACCCTCCCAGTTCTAAGAGAATTCTGTGGTTGTTTAAATGTGTATTTCATGCTCCAGCCACAAATTTCCACCATGCAGTGTCCTGGTTCCCTGTCTGGTTTCTTTCTCTCCTTTAATTTTTTGATGGTGAGGAACTGATCAAATATAGTGACAGCATTCTCTGTCTCAGTGTGTGCTGAGCTCACTGTTACCATCTGCCCACATTAGCACAGACACTGAACTGTAGACAGCAGTGCAGGGCAAGATTCTCTTCCAGACTGCTGCCTTCATTGTCACTTTTGTTACTGCATGATGATCTATGCTGTCATTCACCTGTCAGTTAGCAAAAGACTGGGACTGTATATAATACTTCCCAATACTTCTAAAAAGAATTTATTATTTAATACTTCTTTCCTTTGTCACCAGTCTGGAGAGGATATTGATGTGGCATTCACAGTGGCTCAGAGTGAGTAACGCTTGTGTTTTTTAGCACTGTGAAGTCTAATTTATGGATAAGACTCTAATATCTCTTTTGGAATTCTTCCTATGTCTGTGTGGGTTCCCTCCAGGTGCTATATACAGTATATAGCACTTGTCTCTATGTTATATCCCCAATTCCCCCAACCATTCTGTCTGTATTCCTCATTGTACAGCGTTGCAGATACTGTGTGGAGCTGTAAATTTAAGTACTATTAAAATTTATCATTATTTTTGTTTTTATGTTTTGTGGAAACCTACCTTTTAAAATTCTGTGTTTGCCCTTGAAACTTGTATTAACCACTGAAATATTAATATGGCTCCATTGTCTTTGTTCTTTTGTTACTAATATAATCTTCCTTTATATGGTCTATTTTCAGATCTTTCCATCTCACAATCCACTTAAAAATTCTGCTGCAATAATAATCCATAACTTCGAAGCTTGTGTCTGAAAGCTTTTTTTCTCTATAGATATAACTAGTGTGTATATAACTAGTTTCTCTATAACTAGTGTGTCAGCAAAAGGTGCCAGAAAGGCTGTGTCACTGGATGTGAAGCACTAGAATTAACTGACTGACAATATGCAGGGCTTGGTTGGTTCGCCTCAGAACAGCGAGTTCCCCCATCCAGAGTTCTGACAGCACCCTTGACCTACAAAGTTCTATGGAAAAACAAGTCACCTCATTCTTACCCCTGGCAAACACATCATACATCATTATACTAAATACAGGTACACATCAGCACGATAACAACACTTTATCTCTTCTAATGATCT
>JABWIB010002433.1:25511-40361 GCA_016617825.1 Platyplectrum ornatum | reverse complement strand
AGAAGGGAAGGGTTAATGTTAGGCTGCAGGGAAGGGATGGTTCGCAGTGGGGAACGGGTTAAGGTTTTATGCAGGGTTTGTGCCAAGAATATTGAACATTTAATGGATCATTATATCAACCCAGCACCACTGCATGTTCTGTGCATTTGGCCTCATCAAACTGTTGTGTGTCTTGTTGTCATATCTNCAGATTTGTGCAAATTGGTAAAATTGGGAGTGGGATGAAATGGATTATTGTTAACATTATTTATTAAGAGCCACAGAATCCACAGTNCTGTACAATAGGGAATACAGNACAAGATAGAANATTGGGGTAAAGTTAGAATATAGTGAACAGAGTACAGCATAGTAGAGTGAAACTGGAGAATGAAAAGGAACATAAGAACAGTGCAAACATCAGTACGGATAAAAATGAAATAGAAAGCAATGAGAATGAAGGAAGAAGGTAAAGATGTCAAAGAAGAAAGGTGAGACTGTTTCAAGAGTATTTAAAGGGGGAAGGGGGAGTTAACATGCTAGGTGGGAATGGAAGTAAAGAAGACATTGTGATGAGGAGTAATAGGGCGAAATGATTAGGTGGAGCCAACTGAAGAAGTGGGTTTTGAGGGAACNTTTGGAGGCTTGGAGGGTGTTAGATGGATGGATTGCGTGGGCTTAAGTGCCATGTGGTCTGAAGTAAGTGCAAGCATTAAAAGTGTATTCTCTAGCACTAACACAGATGCATGAATGCAATGGAGATATTGGAGTCCCGCATATGTTACTTTTGGTGCACCTCACCCAAGTGGACATTAAGTTCCAGACAAATTTTAGAAGCACAGGATGAAGTATACATGTGTTATTTGTTTCTATAAGCCTATATACAAGGGGGGGGAACGTGACAGACCCATGCTCGATAGTGAGGAAGCATTTCGCGGCAGAGCATTGAATGAGGGTGAAATTGAGGAGGCCTGACAGCATTAAAGAAGCTATCAAACTTTGACACCTTAAAANAGAGCTTAGCAATCCATGTATGAATGCTTAGTGTTGTTTAGAAATACATTTATTGACATCCTGCTTACAGTGCTGAAAAGCATCTACTATTCCCCCACAACCCCAGGCCCTGTAGCAGCTGTACACATTGTAATTAGGCCCCTCTACAAAGCATGTTTATATACATTTCCATTGTTCATTAAGAAGAGAAAACGACTTTATTTGATTTGATTTTATTATCTTGTAACCGTAAAGCTGCCAATNAAGCAGCCTCTAGCTTCTTGCACTAATCATAACTGGCTATACTGAGTGAGTCATTGCTACTCTACCCCATTTCTATTTTGATTAGACAGCTCCTAATGGATTTGAAGAGTATGGAAAGAAGGGGAAAACTGCACAGCCGGGGAATTAAAATGAGATTTAAAAATNATTCTAGCATCCAGTAACAAAAGCTAAGACGCAGCATTATCTATGAATCTATAAAGTGTTATTGTAAAATTGCCATTTTACACTTGAATAGAATAATGCTTCAATGCTGGAAATGTATGAGATGTGTTTTCTCATTAGCAAATGTTATTGCTGCTTTGACCCACGTTTAATTTTATTTTATTGCATTTTTTTTTCTCGCTAGAATTAGTATTCAGGACAGAATGCATTTCTGAGATAAGCAATCATTTTTTTATTTTCTTTTACATTCAAATGTTTACTGTAATGGAAACACATTTCTAGGGGACTTCCAAGTGTTTCTATCACCTACACAGGGCATAGGAAACTAAATGTCCCAGCAATGCCTAGACAGCCCCGCGAAACGGATAGCAAGAGTCATATTTACATGTAGTGATTTTTATATATTTTGATTAAAAAAAAGTTTTTAATGATTAATACAATTGTTTTCGATTTAGTCACTTATTACTAACCTTAGAAGACATATGGTTTAGAAGGCTTGATGACATCCCTAGAAACCCCTATGAATGGTAGCTCAGAATTGACAGGGGGCTGGGCTTTGGTGGTGATTTGCATATACATTACTTGGAAATATGGATATTACATAAAGTTTGACGCCTGCCCTTACTGTACAATTACCATACTACCCCTTTCCCAATGACACTTCTTGTCGTACCGATGTCTGAATTTTTTTTTACCAGGACGTAATTCTCGATCCAGTTTTTTTCACATATTAAGGTAGAGAACATGGATATATAAATAAATATATATTATATATATGTCCTGTCCTTATATGTCTTGTATATCCTATTTCTATAAATATAGATAATAAACAACTACTGAAGCTTTGTTTCAGTTGTTTCAATGACTTACGTTGGTGGTGGCGCTCTGCCCTTTGCTAGTAGCGGCCGCTTGATACATGGCCATCCTTTCTTTTAATGGTAAAGATTCAGTCAAGTCCAATGGAATAGTTACACTTCTGGAGGCCTCCTCCGAAGAGCCTTTCTTGTTTTTCCTGACACCTGGCAGACAATGACAAAAAACACAATTAAGAATTAAGGTCCACAAGTTGAACACGAGAAACTATTTTAGCTTTGGAGAAATGGGCTGTACATATTTGTGAAACTATAAATAATATGCAAATATATTAAAAAGTGGCCACTGTACCTCTCCCACATTCTCTAAGCAACAGCAACAGAGTAAAACATCCTACAGTTCCTGCACCGTCCACACTGTCAGTCACCATCCTACACTGCACAGGACACTACCGTATAGTTTATCTGCCTTCTCCCACTCATCAGTCCTAACTCAGAGTGCAGTCACACTCCATGCATAGAGATGCGATCATACGGAAACCTACGTCTGTACGATCAATATCACAAGTCCCAATTCAGGACATGCACAGTTTGACATACACTGGTATGTATACTAGCGCTTTTTCCCCTACTAAGGTCCGCCCCTTGTATAAGCCAAACCCCCTCCGGACCCGCAATTTTTGAGATAAATGTTACTTCCTTGTGCATACCCTCACTTATAAATACTCACTTCAAGCCCTGCATTAAATAAGATAAATATAGCAATGTTGGTCAATGTCAATCAGCTGTAACAAGGACCATTAAGATATTAGAATGTATAAAGGGTCATAGATGCACTATATAAAATTGTGGTAAAGCTTCATTTACATAAAATACAAATTACAGTTCTGGCCATCGCTTTATATAATAAAGACATTATAGAACTGGAGCGGGTTCAGAGAAGGGGCAACGAAACTACATTATGAGGAATGGCTAGAACACAGGGGAGAAATGTTATTCAAGCCCAACAACTATGTGACTATGTTATATATTTGTTCTAAATAAATGTCTATAAAATAAGCACATACACAATCTAAAACTGAAGTACTAAAATAAAAACTGTCATATAGACTTATCTTTGACGTATGGATAAGCAGGTATTTGGAGTATATGATTTATGTAACATTTACCTTCATCATCAATCATACAATGATTTTTTCTTTGAATAACTGAAATGCTGATAATTTGTTTTAAAATAAAACTTACTAGGAACCTCGGGTAATTATAAAATCTAAATAGTTAACTAGTAAAATTAAATAGTTGTCTTAGTGGTTCTCTATTTAATTGAGCATCTGTTGAATAACATATCCAGTCATTGAGAAGAATAGGATTCCTGACCTCGGAACCCAAGGCAGCCATTGTCTAACAGCTGAGACAGAAATGGGGAAATCAAAGTGACAGCTGAGGCTAACACCACTGAGGACATAGGGGAAAATGCAGCCATAGTTCATAGGAATCAGCCAGATGTTGGCTTTATTTTCAATTCAATAGAAAAATATGATCTGCTCTATGTCAGTGATGGACAGCATGAAACACTTTCAGGGCCATATGGTTTGCTCCTCAAATCATCCAGAGAGCCCACATTACAATTTGGCTTGGGGATAAGTTCAAACAGTATATTCAATCAAATAACACCATACAGATGTGACACTTTATAACATTTCTAAAATACTGCCGGATTTATCCTGAAAGCATGCTAATATGCAGTAACTCTGAAAAGTTGCAGTTCCGACAATAACAGCTAGGTGGCGTATCAAAGGAGAAGATAAGCATGGTCAATGGCAGGACAGGCTATGTGCTGTTATTCATTAGTGCAGCTTTTTATGGTATATTAATGTTACAAACAAATCAGACACGGACACTTAACATAAAAACAGAGGACTCAAGACCATCCCTAGGGTTTCCCGTTTCATATTACTGTTCTAAAAAATAGCATATTGGTCCTCTCCCAATTTTGGGGGATTTTAAATGAAATGGGATTTGAGCTGGGAAATACTTATTTGGCCTGTTTTTGGACCCCTAAATGTTGGTATTCTAGGGGAATTAGGCCTCTCTTTTACTGGAACTGATAGGTTGAATCTGACTGGTTGCTATGGACAACAAATCCACTAAAGGAGGTGCAGGGGTGGAAGGGGTTAATCTACTATGGGGACCAGCGTAGACGGGGCCCATGACAGCCACTTGCCCTGTACTGTAAGCAAGGTGTCAAAGGGTAACATCATAAAACAGCAATTGGCACTCAATGATTGTAAATACAATGCTAGGCCAGCCTCTTTAAGTAAGCGGGCCAGTTCAGCCCAGCCCTGGTAACACATGGACCCTATCTGCTTGCTGTGGGGTCCAAGTCTGTCATGCTCCGTCCCTGATTATAAAACTTTGTTATTATATTGGGGTTTCTTATGGACAAAAGGATGAAAATAAAAACACACTTTATGGTCATTTACATTCAGATACATGAAAAGCTATGAGGTAATAGAAAAGTTATTTGCTACCCAGACTTATGTAAGCTTCAATCAGTTCGGTTATTTGGAGTCTCTTATCATAGGTTGTTCCAGTGTGAGCAATATATAGGCATTTCCTTTGCTGATGCAAACTTCCAAATGGGAAGAGCATAATTGAATATTTAAGAGGAGATCTTTCTACTAAGTGTTTGTGGAGCTGACTAGGGCAGTAAGGTCAAGTAGCATTATTACAGTATAAGTACTTATAAATAGTAAGAACACAGTTTAGGACACTGCAGAAAATCTTATTCAGAATTACACAACTTAATATTGTGTAATACTAATACAGTGGTTTTTCCTTTTCCAGAAGGCCATTGGATACTTTAATGATCATTGTGTATATCTGTAAATACGTAATGGGTAATGGCAGCTTTCTATTAATGAACAGGCCACTGGAACACCAGTAGAAATTCCAGCATACCTCCCAACATCCAAAATCCGGCAGTGGGACACATAAGCCCCGCCCCCGGATCTGCCCGATTCTGCCCCCAGCACACCCCCGACTTTGCCCCCAGCACACCCGACTCCACCCCTTCCTGCTCAGACTCCACCCTTTTGATGCCGTGATTCGCGGCATCATAGAAAATACAACGTTTTTCCCCTTATCGGGACAAACTGCGAGGTGGGAGGGACAGCAGGACAGTCCACCAAAAGCTGGACTCTCCTGCTGAAAACGGGACTGTTGGGAGGCATGTTCCTGTGCTTGTCACACGCCCCAAATGTAAATGACAAAGTGGATATTTCCCTTGGATCAAGTATCTACCGTAAGTATAAGAATGCATAAAGCCTATCATACAGGGTCACCTAAAGCCTATGTCACTATGTGATGTCGACACTGTGGACATCACACAGCAACCATGCATGGACCTGCAGCTCTGCCACACCATGTGCACAGCCTAAGGTGATTTATCCAGAGGTGATCATTCGGGTAAGGGCTAGTCTTTCTAAACTTCTCTATTACATACGAGAGAAATGTCAGCTAGAATCGGATTGGTTGCTATCAGCTATGCCATCTCCATTTTTCCTTTTCCAAGGTTTAGTACATCTAGCCCCAAAACTATGCATCACCCCTGGTTAAAATCAAAGTATGGCTGATACCTCCATACAAGTTTGTCCAGTAGTCCTGAGAGGTCCAAGTTCCACCAATATCACTGTTTGAGACCCCCCTGTCCTAGAATGTCATTTCTGGATAGATGATTCCTTTGATCCACATAACAGTGGTCTCTATTATTAACGACAAGGTTAAGACTTGTCTAAATGTGGGGATATCGCCCATAGCAACCAATCATATACTAGCTCTCCTTTTCCTACTAAAATCTGACAGGTTGCTATTGGCAACATCTCCATTTCGCCTTTCCCACAGTTTAGTAAATCTATTCAATTCCACATTAATCCTCTTTAGTCCATTATGATAACGTTCTCTTTGTCACTTCGTATGTATTCATTATACAAATAAATAACTAAATGGCAAGATATTAGGAATACAAATGACTATCATTTGTAAAGTTTGAACCAAGGCGCACATTGCATACATCAGAAAAACAGATGTGTATTAATATATTTACCTTTCTCATTGTAACATGACAGATCTTGCTGGTAATTGGAAACATACAATAAATGATTACAAGGTCAGGGACACTGATGCTTTACACTGGTTTAATAACAGCTTATTTGTTACTTGCACCGCAGGGAGTAAACACTCTCATTACCAATGATTTCTCCATACAGCAGTAAATAAGCAATAACATGAGTACAGATGTGGATGCTAAGTAAATGCATCACCTATATAAGCCATCCATCTGTTTTATGACACCGCACTGCAAATAAAATTTAATTGAATGAGTGTATGGTAGGTTGATTATTACATTATGAAATNACATTGTAGCCAGGAGCACTGAGAGAGGGAGGGCTACTAATTATTTAGTCCCAGGTCTAACCCCACTGGTGCTGATTTCATCTATTATTTTTTTAGTCCTGGCTGACAGTGACTATCTTCTAATGAAAAGTGGTTATGCTGCCTATAGCAACCAATCAGATCTAAGCCGACATTTTCCAGTATGGAAAATGAAATTGAGAGCTGAATCTGATTGGATGTTATAGGCAATATCTCCCCTTTTGCTTTCTGGCAGGTTGGTAAATATAGGCCAAGGAGAGGAAAAAAGCAGAAGACTGCAAAGGTAAGTAAAAGTATGTGTAAGCACATTAAAGGAATAGGTTGGGATTGGACACACAGAGGGAAAGATTAGAAGGATGGAGGCAAAGATACGCCCCCAATGATTTGGACAAGAAGTTGTTAGTCCTCATGGTGGCCCAGATTATGGCTATGCCTATTTTAAAAAGTCCAGACCTCAGAGGCAATTGGATTGCGTACAACTGTCCAGATTTCAACAGGACAGTCGCGCATTTGGATGACTATCCCGGTGTCGCGCCTGCCTACCAGTTAGTCCCGATAAGGGGACAAACTGAGTTTTTAATAAAAATTTAGCATTTGCTGCGATCGCGGTGCCAAAAAAGAATAGGGCTTAGGTGGAGTGTGGTGGTTGCATAGTGGATGCCGACAGGATGGATCACTCAAGGTCACTACTCCTGGTCCCATACCAGTTACACAAGCCATAATGTCTACTGAGATACTAAACATAATTTTAATCTTCATCTTCCCAACATTATAAGTCTTAAGAAAGTCCCTTCCTCGCAGAGTTGCTGTTGAACAACAGCTGGAAAGTCATGGCTTGCTTGCACTTTCATTAGACCAGCACAGCACCCAGCAATGTTTGACAGAAACTCTGCAAAGTATTTTACCCTCCAGATGAGTCACAGGTGGATCTGTCATAATGACTTATTCCCTCCCTGTATGCTTCATGATCTTGTGAATAGAAAGACAACATGTATCAAAAATAGAATTTCCTTCGGCAAAAGGCAGGGAACAAATGTACTGCTCTTTTTATAGTTCTGAGTATATATATATATATATATATATATATAATAACTTTTTCATTTTACCTTGCTATCTTTCAAATATAAATATATTTATGTATGTGTCGGATTCTAGCTTCCAATGTGTTACCCTCATTTCTATGTGTTTACATCACTTCTCATCTGCCGTTGCTATTGTGTTACCTGATGACAACACATTCTGCCATATTCAGACATGGAAGCAGTAAGCCCTATTTAAAGTCAAGGAATAAAGAGATTAATTTTGGGACATACATTATGTGCCCCATAGTCAAGCCCTTTATTTATCCTTATTGATACAAAAATTAACTTGCATACTAGAAACATGCAGCTCTGAATAGCACGCAGAAGAGATGGACATGCAATCTGTCTGCATACCTCAACATTTGCCGGGGAGAGAGCGGGACAGACATGTCCCACCCCCTGCTCAGCACAAATCCCGTCCCCTGCCCAGGCCAAACTCCGCCCAGCCCCATCACTACACGCCCACCTGTGCCAAAGCCTTGTCCCCTTTTCGGGCGCGAACGCATCAAATCAGGATTTTATAGGAAATAAAACACTTTCCTTGTCCCTTAGCGGGACAAACTGGTTGGAGGAAGGGACAGTGAGACAGCTAAAATCGGAACAGTTGGGGGGTATGCGTCTGTCTCCCTGCAGTGTTAAATGTGAGAGCTATAGCCGGAGCGCTGTTCCGTGAGAGCTGTGCTCCATTATAATAAAAGCCAGCATAGTACTATTGCGGCTTTTATGAATGAAATGTATAGTTATACATTTTGTAAATTTATGGATTAATGTTGGTTTAATTAAATAAAATAATAATTTAAATGCAAAAGATGCAAAGAAAAAAGTAACAACATAATAACCATTACTTAGATTTTATTTTCTAGTTTGTTTTTTTTTTTTGCCTTGTCCAGGTGACAATTACCTGCTTCTGAGCCTTACAGACAGCTTACGCTATGTCAGGACATGGGCCTAAATTTATTAAGCAGGGAGATTGAAAAGTGGGGATGTTGCCCATAGCAACTTATCAGATTCGAGCTCACATTCTCCAGTCTGTAAAATGAAACTTAGAGCTTAAATTTGATTGGTTGCTATGGGCAACATCCCCACTTTTCAATCTCCCTGCAATCTACCTGCTTAGTAAATTTAGTCCTGAATGTCAAGAGAGGCAAATTTAAAGTATGAGTTTAAAGAGTTTAAAGATTAGATTTAAAGATGAAGTTTTATGACAAAAAGCAAAGTGAAATATCACTGAAACATGTTCAATGGCCTGTCAATGGTGTGCAGTGGTTATGTGACTCCTCTAATCCATCTGAACTTGTAAGTGAATTTACATGTACGATTATCCTTGATTTTGTCCATACAGAAGGTTTTGCTTTCTTCCTATTCCTTTATGCCAGGGAGGGGGGGGGGTGGTTGGGTAAGTACCAATTTGCTCCTTTAATCCATATTTGACAATCTCCATCATCGACCTTTGATCCTCTCTGGAGGGTAGCAGACTCGGTGTACATTATGTGTATGGGACATTCACTTATTTTGCTGTTTAATGTGAGCTTTCATATCCTTGGCCTTAATAGAAGTGACTGATTGTAACATAAAGCTCCTGCCGCTGAATATTGTTTTGAGAGCCTGGGTTTGCGGCTCAGTGCCTCCATGTACTTATCTTTCAGCGAGCCTCCATGGGAACACGATCTGTACTCTGCCAGCTAATGTTTTCCTAAAATATTACAGAGCTGTGACAGTTAATTGAGTTTCCATGGCAGCAGAGGCTGTTAGGGGAAGGCATGACACCGGATTTTGGGACACCATTGGGTTCCGTTAATGGACAGTGTAATAAACAGGGTTCTCCATCATTCAGACTTCACGTTGTTTAATATTGATATAGCATTGNTGCAGCAATGCCCACTGAAACACGCTGTCACCATAGATCTGCATAATAAGTCATATGAAGCTATGTCCTCATCGGATACTTACTTTGCGCATATCGTCTGGCTCGGATAGGCCGTCATGATTCAGCTATAAAGCCGATCGGTGTCCTCTGAGTAAGCCGCAGTTTATGCANTCTGTTGTTGTTGTTTACTGGTTATCCTATGAGAGGATGATGGCAAAGCCGCTATTTCTAAAACATAATGCCCGCAAGTGAATGGTGACTGTGTACCCTGCTGTGATCAATTACATGGGAAACGGCGAAATGATTCCTTGCATGTCTAATTAGAGGGAATTTTACACCAATCTAATATATGTTAAATGGTTGAAGCGGTCGTTAACTACTTCCATTTTATGTGATGTTTTTACTTTCCTTATATAGGAAGAATCTAACTCCCAACATTGGAAGTATGGGCGGTGAGTGTGAGGCGTGGCGGTGCCCAGTGGTGTAGCTATATCGTTTGCAGCGGCGACCACGCCGTTGAACAAGGGGGGGCCTAGAATGTAAATGTCAGTACTATGAATGGGCGGGGCTTGATGACGCCATGCCCACCCATTCCTAGCAATGTATGGTGTTTACNGCCAAGGCCAGGGCTTTGAACATGATTTGCATAAATCACGCCCTCTGCCCCTTGCTGCTGTACTTTGGTTTCTCCCNGGAAGGAGAGACTAATAGACGACAACCCTGCTCCCAGTGCACTCATTTACTGCAGCACTACAAATCAACGAACAGGTGAATTGTTATTAGTACCGATTATTTATAGGGCACTACATAGTTTTCACAGCGCATACATAGTGAATAGTACATACATTGCACGGAGTACAGTGTAATGGTGTGAGTGAACATATCTGCCATCTACTAGCCCAGTCAGAGCCAGATGGGACCATAGTCCCATCTAGTTCTGTATTCATACATCCGGCACAGCATGCGCAGTGTCAGACAAACACACGCACAAGCAGCTTGCAGATGTTGGGCGTCATGCACAGGTCTATGGCCAGTGTGTACATTTATGTCTTTGCTTTATGTATACATATGAACTGGGGACATAGAATTTTTATTTTAAGAATCCAGAAGTAGACTTAAATAGACTTTTGCAAACAAAAATGGTATTCATATGTCGATAGCCCATACATGTAGAGGCCCACATACATATGCGCTTTCTGTCTACAGAAAGACTTGCAATAGTCGCTGTTCACCAATTAAGCAGAGATTTATTCATTAAAACGCTAAACGATGATTTAGAAAGGGGATATCTGCCTTCTGACACATTTCTGAAGCCTAGGATTATGTTTTTGTTAATGTAATGACAGATGCAGGAGTATGATGTGACTTGTTATATTTAAGTGTCAGGATATCATACACAGATAAGTGCTTTGTGCCGGAGCCACGACTGGCTTATTCTGACTATATTCTGGCTTCATGCCTAGAAACAAGGTCCATCGTGACAACTGATACCTGCTTAAAATGACACAGCGTGTCACATGCTACTTAAAATAATGATTTGAAAGACTGTGAATATATTAAGATGAACAGTATGCCACTAGTTACATGCTNCAGTCAGCCAGACACTGCCATAAATACCTTTTTCAGATTTCTGTTACTGATCTTCGTACAATGCAGTAAAGACTCGTCGAATCTACTATGAAATGTAAGATTTAGGGCCCCTAACCATGATGATGACCTGTATTACTATGTATTATTTGGGTCATGGTCTTTTTAGAGTTGGGGCGACTCATGCACACACCCACCCTGATGTAAGGCGTCTGTAAAGCGCAATAAGACCAGGACGACTCATCTACATTCAGGAAGACTTTCAAAGAATGCTGAACTCTTTGAACAATTAATAGTTGATTGTTTATACCTCTAGATACATAAAAGACTAGGCACATAAAATATGTGTAACATGTAAAGGTGCCAATGAAATGTCTCTTATTCTTATGACCGAATACAGGTTAATGTAAAGGGGGAAGGGGGTTTCTAAATACTGGGATCAGAAAATGGTTATTTTGGGCAAGTAACACATGAGCGAGTGTAAAGTACGAGACAATTAAGCTGATCCACGCCCCATTTCTCTTTTACATATGCGCTGTGCTTAGAAGCGCAGAAGCAGGTAATGTCCTATAGACAACTACCTGCTTCATTAAGTTAAAAAAAAGAACAATTAAAAAAAATATATATTAAAATAATGTATTAAAATAAAGAAATGTCTGTGCTATTTTTTTTGTTTAAAAAAAAATATATTTTTTTTATTTTATTATAAAAGATTCATAAAAGCCGAAATTAACTGCTGACCTTTATGACCGCAGCAATCGCTGCGTATATGCATTAGCAGAGTCTTCGGAGTGAGCATACAGAGCCTCTTCTCAGCTTAAAGCGCGGATGTGGGGCATAAGGCGTGCCCTTCCCCCTGAGCTCAATTAAGAGCTGTGTTTCAAAAANTCAGAATCCTATATCCCCTGGAATCAGAAATCTCGACTCCACTAAATGCCCCTCCCAATCCTGGTTGAAATTGTTGAGATAAACTTCACATTCACACTAACACCCTATCATCTACAACTAAAGTAAAATACCAAAAGAGACAATCTGTCCAGACACGGCTAAGCTAAGGAACAATTATATTTGCTCTGGATTTCACAAACAGAAAATGTTGNAAAAACTTTAACTTTTTGTACTTTGACCCTAATAACAAAGAGACATAATAATGGTTCTTTATGCAGCGACAGACATGACATTTCTTTGGTTTCAAGGTTAAAGGGAGATACAGTAAATCAGAATAGTAAACAAGGACACAATTCTAACAAAAAGAAGAAGGATAAGACACAATAATAATAAGGGATTCAGACATATGACACTTTGAGACAACATAATGGAGCCTGTGACTTATCGAATGACATTTGCCTTGCTAGACGACTCCACAAGGAAACTTAAAAAGGTCACATACAGAATCATAACTTTTCTTACTGCAAAAACATAAATGGATAAAACCAATACATTTTCTAGGGTTCATTTGCTCAAACTGCAGCAACCAGTCAGATATTTTCCGTTATCATTTGAAAAAAAATAATAAAAAGTTCATCGCGGTTTGCTCATTTTAGCCCCTAACGCAGGGTTCCCAGGGTCAACCATCGGAATCCCGGGTAAACATGTAAATCTCTCCGACCAGAGTTTGCAGTGATTTAATAAAAAATGACTTCCTCAGCCTTAGTAAGGGTAGGAAGGGGTTGATGATATATAGTCTTGCTTATCCCTTGTAACATTGGACGGGATGCAGAAAGAGGAAAAACGTCATCTTCTGCAGACTGGATTCAGAGATTGGCCACAGAATATGTAATGTACTCTATTTGCGTTCAGGGACAGGAGGGAGTGGAGGCTTCTGCATTGCCTTGCTCTTAGACAAAATGGTGCACAGGGTTTAAGGTAGGGTCTCTCCAGATGGGGGAGATGGTCGCCAGTATTTATGAAGGGAGTGGTCTCCAGTATGCATGGGGGAGTGTAGGGAATGGTTTCCTGTATGTATGGGGGAGTGGTCTCCTGTATGTATGGGGGAGTGGTCTCCTGTATGTATGGGGGAGTGGTCTCATGTATGTATGGGGGAGTGGTCTCCTGTATGTATGGGGGGAATGGTCTCTTGTATGTATGGGGGAGTGTTGGGAGAGGTCTCCCCCATATATAAGTGATCTGCATAAAGCAGACTCCACACACTTACTTGAAAAATTTATAGGGGAAATCATCAATGGCTTTGTCCACTCATTGGTAAAGGTATTACATATTACATACCCAGCATAGGAACTTATCTGTGTGGAGTTTCTATGTGAGTCTCCTCTGGGTGCTTCGGTTTCCTCCCACACCCCAAAANGTAGCGGCACATTAATTGGCAGTTGACTAAATTGTGCCTAGACTATGTGTAATTATCCCTNTGTATCAAATCATCTCCTATCTCCTTTAGAATGAAGCTTGCGGGCAGGGCCCCTCTTCCTCACCCATCCATTCTCTCTGTGTTTCCCACTGTTCAACATTGTGGACACGTTGTGGTGCCTAATAAATAAGCATTAATAGTAGTAATGATAATAACAATAATAATACATCAACACATCTTCTTACTGGGTCTTAGGTATCCTTTGGTGGAATGCTGAAAACACTATGCCTCAGCATTATACAGAAGCCAGAACACTGTTACAATAGGAAGGCGATAAGGAGGTCACGTCTACAGTGGGTTCACACTTAAGAATTGCATACATTCAGAGACAAATTTCAGAATAAATGTGGGAACCTTCTAAATACTTTTCTGATTAAACACAATTGTTCAAACATTCATGGACCAACCAACCACGACAATATATAGGAATAACGCTGGGGCTTTTAGGGGAGAGTTTGCCCCAAGGCACAACAATAATGACTCCCAACCTGTCATGATGCCCTGCACAAGCAATTTCTAGAACACTGATCTCAGACGCCCCGAGCTAGTGCGGCCCNGTGGCTCATACTTTGTGTCTTATGGGAAATCCGACACTGGATAATGCATTGAATAGTTTAGCAATATTGGAAGCCACAGAGGAGTTACATACTGTACTGAGCTAAAACTGTATGTTATATGGTTCATTGCTTATTATAATATAAACATTTCGATTGGACACAGAAAGTATGAAGAAGAAACTTAACTGCAATTGACACCTAATCCAAAAGTGCATGCAATACAGCATAGAAACATAGAAACACAGCATATATTGCACATGTCAGGTTTTGTTTGTTACTTTGAACAGCTGTTCACAACATTGAACATAGAGGATAGAATGTGACCAGATACACAAAACACCACACTAGGNTCTACAAATCCCCAATGCCAAGAATTTCTCCAATCCCAAACCCTTATCACAATCCTCGCCCTAACCCTTCTCTTCTGTTACCGAGTATGCACAGAACAAAAACTTTACATCATTTGTATACACTCACCCGCCTCTCTCCTTTACAATCCATTCTTAACACAGCAGTTAGACTTCTTCCTTTCTCACCGCGTCACCTCTACGTCCCCACTCTGCCAATCTCTACATTGGCTTCCAATTCATCAGAATTCTGTTCTAACTCCTCACAAAAACCTGCAAGGTTCTCTCCCTTTCCTCTGCTCCATACCTTTCCTTACCTTTTCCTTATGTCCACCCACACTCCCTCCTGTTCCCGGTCTGGCGACAACCACCGCCTCACTTCC
>JABWIB010002432.1:44901-59231 GCA_016617825.1 Platyplectrum ornatum | reverse complement strand
TAAGTTTTTGAGTCAGAATAGAGTAATAACTATTAAAGAAAAGACAGAAATACTTCAGGTTGATATTAAATCTTGTTTATTTCCTATATGAGACGTAAAATTGTACTTCTAAGTAACACTATCAACATAGCTGCACGTTGGAAACAACATTCTGCGGCACCCCAATGAGAGCATCGCGGCACCCCAGGGAGCCTAGGCACACAGTTTGGGAACCACTGTACTAGGGCCATGCATGGCACAACTTTGTGACAGGGGGAAGCATAAAAAATAGAATATATATGTTAATGTTGATAATAAAGTTTTAAAAGTCCCCACAATATGTGCCAGTTATAAAATGGTTGAGTACATTTGGGATTGAAGAACTGTAAACATTGTTGCCGGCAGCCAATGTGATAATAACTGTGGAATATTCAACCCAACAGAACCTCTTTATTCACTAGTATATAAATTTACTAAGCAGGGATATGCAGGGAGATTGAAAGTGGGGATGGGGATGTTGCCCATAGCAACCAAATTAACATTCTCCAGCTTGTAAAATTAAACTGAGAGCTTGAATCTGATTGGTTGCTATGGGCAACATCCCCACTTTCCAATCTTAGTAAGTATACCCCCTTGAGTCTGACTGGTTGTAATGTTCTAGCCACTTTTGTCCATGGTGTCTGTATGTTCTTCTTGGTAACAAAGGCAAGGAAAGAATTAGACTTGTCATTATGCTACTATTGTTAAGTACCGTATACAATGACTGAGGATGACTGTGGTATTTTTGTCGGAATCTTTAGGCACAGATTATCCTCATAACTATTTCTCACAATTTTAAAACCTTATTGAAACATATAAATTGTTAAATTATTACCGTGGTAGGTGAGAAACAACCACGATAAGAAATTTTTGATCTGCAGGGTTTTTAGAGAATAAATCCTCCTTCCCTTACCAGGAGGTGGTATATGCATTTTATAGACAGCACATGTTTGTTGCATAGGGGCTAGTGCTAGCGGGTGTTATTTACCACTGTGCAGGCAGAAACCCTATAATCTGACCTAATCTGCTTGCTTGGATCTGTCACTTTCTTTGTTCCTTTTTGTTGTATTTGAAGCTCTGGAATGTGACTTTGGACTGAATCCTGGCCCCTTAGCGTACCTTGGAATCTGTCCGGTGATACAAAATTATAATTACCTTGGTTTTGTGGATTTCTTTCCCACTAAAAGATGTTGTCAACAGTGAGATATTATTCAGGTCCTTTAGGAAAACCCAGTAGATTACATACAAATGTTTCTGTAACACTCCTTGCATGAGCACCTACACAGCAGATCTGAAGGGTGTATAAGGGAAATGAGCTTCCCAATATTAGGAAGGGTGGAGTTTCCTTTAGAAGAATTAGGATTAACCTTTTCAGACCCATGTGGCTGTTTATCAATTTAGCATTGTGCATGGAAATAAATATTGCTGTTTTGGATTAGTGTGGGGAAGGCCAGTGGTTGTCCCGAATTATGGTTGCAGTAGTGCTACAGATTAACAATTTACTACTCATCTCACCTTTCACGCCTTGATACTAAAGAAATGCCATTGCTCAGCTCTTTGCTATTGCTTATGGTGATGCTGAATTGCATTTTCCTTCTGGGCCTAAACATACCTCCCAACAAGTTCTTCCGTAAGAACGGGACACACAAGTCCCGCCCCTGGGACCACCTAACCCCGTCCCAGGGCCACCCAACCCTACCCCAAAACAGCGTAAGCCCCACCCCTTTTCACGGGCGCTATTACTGAAATTTAATTAAAAGCCCCCACTTTCCTACCAGTTTGTCCCCTTATCAAGGCAAGCTGGTAGGCGGGCGGGACAGCAGGACAGTCACCCCTAAAGCGGGACTGGCCCACTGAAATCGGGACAGTTGGAGGGTATGGCCTAAATTTACTGACCAGGGATATTGAAAAGTGGACATGTTGCCCATAGCAACAAACCAGATTCAAGTTTCAGTTTCATTTCAGTTTCATCAATATTTTCATCCACTCACAGAGGGGGAAGGAAAATGGGAGTTTGTACAAATCCTGGAGATTGACTGCTCTCCTGGGAGCTCTGCCCAATTTCTGGGAGTTTCAGACAGTCAGCAACCCTGGATTCAATGATATAACCAGGATATAAGAATAAGATATAACCAGGATATGGGTACTTATGAAGTTACCACTTACATCACCATAAGCATGTACCCTTTAATATTTTTTCATTTATGTATTTTTTTTACTACAAAGACATGCTGTTTTGCAGTGAACCACTAGATGTCGCCATATGCTACAGATTTAATACCCCTACCTTGAACAAATGTTTTAAAAGGTCCTTGTTAACTAAAACATATTATATAAAGCTTATGGTATATTTTTTGTTTTTTTGTTCCTTTACTATTTTTAAATATTTCTTATTCATTGAAAATGTTGCAAAATATGTATAAACATATGAATTATTATTAAGGTTATAAAAGTAAGTATTAATTATTGCACAAAAGTGAAAATAGAAACAATACAAAACAAGTAAAAAAAAATAATAATAATAATTATTATTATTATTACAGGATAAATAAAATGTGAAATTAAATTCTTGACTTCAGAATGTTTACATTTGAATATCAACAATATTAATATTGTCCTTTAAGATCCTTGCCATGGCACGTCCTTATCTTTACGGCACCCAGATAGGGAATCAGGCTTTGGACAGGCACTGCTACGGTTCCCAAGGTCCCATCTCTTTGTGGCTAACATGCCTGGATTGCCAAGAGTCAGGCACAGGCAGGGCTAACATCAGAAAAAGTGGGGCCTGGGACCTACAAAATTAGCAGGCACCCATGTATGTTTTAAATAAATAAAAATAAAATGCAGCAGTAAAAAGGGAACAGGGCTAAGGCAGAAATGGGGACAGGGCTTGGGTGGGACCAGGGGCGGGGTCTATTTGTCCCGCTGTCACCGCCCGATATGTTGGTAAGTATGAAATTAGACATTTAGGCCTAGATTTACTACTGTGGGAAAGCAAAAGTGGAGATATTGCCCATAGTAACCATTCAGATTCAGAATGTCAGCTAGATATAGAATACTCATCAGGTCTGAAGCCCCTTCCCATGAATGGCAAAAGGCAAGCATTTACATGATATCACTGCCTCAGCCCAGGCCCCTGGTGATTTGGTGACTCTTGTATACCAGTTGTATGTTGTTAATTTATTTGCACCCCACCACTGGCCAGGAAGTCTACCCCCGCAGCACACACTGAGTTGCAATTGAGTTGGTATACTATTGGGAGATTACTGATCTATATGATGGATATATTTTGCTCATCCTTGCTGTGCAATTCAATGCTCCCCTTTCTTTTTGATTATCTGATATGTAAAAGGAAACTGAGAGAAAGAATCTGATTGGTTGCTATGGGCAACATCTCCACTTTTCCATTCTTGCAGTTTATTAAATATAGGCCAATATATATTTTGTTTTGTAAGAGACTGCACACTATGAAATGAAACAGTACATTGCATTAACTAGAACAATGCACATAGCAAAGGATTTTAGCACAGATATTGTTATTTTTATGTTAGACAGATATGCTGGATTCTTTTTTATACTTTCAAGATTAAAGACTTTAAAACCACTTAGTGGATGAAAGCAAAAGTGATGTCTGTGCGTGTCCTGTCAAGAGGAATGTCAAGAAGATGATCCTGCTAGAAAAAGATCAATAGGAAATTGGTATAAATTGCATGTCTGATGTGAGAATATACTAGCACATATGTATATTTTTTATCGCCATGTGAACAAGTATCTAAGTAATAACTTGTCAAAGCAATATCATTTAGAATAAGCCACAATTTTTAGTAACAGTTATAGTCTGGCACTGTGACTTTTATATAAAAAGACACCGGATTAAAATTGTACGCAATCATCATTTTTAGACTGGAAGCTAAATGACTATATGTCAAGTATTTCGGAATTTTAACAGGAATTTTTCCATGAATAATCTTCAACCTTAATGGTACTTGCCAAAAAATAAGTACACAGAACACAGGAGAAAGAATGTATTCCTTAGGAGGAACTTTAGTCAGAAGCAAAATGAAAAGAATAAAAAATATGATTGTGCTATGCATTAAAATCCTAGCTTGCTATATTGAGAAATATATACAAGCAGGCAAAACTCGGGCGGGTGCCTAGGGTGGCCGGCCGAGCAGGGCGGCAGCGGAGGGGAAAAAAATAATTAAAAGAAAAAAAACAATAATTAATAACTGGGAGGGCAGACGGCACTACTCCGCCGCCCTCCTCGGTGGTTTTAAAGCAATGTGTCGTCACCACGTCACATACCAGTGTGACGTGATGACATCACATTGCGCCGTAATTCGCCGACAGCGGGCGTAGTGCTAGGTCTGCCTAGGGCGCCCACAGACCTAGTGCCAGCCCTGTATACAAGGGTTAAGATAAATGTAAATATCAGCAATAAAGGTGACCAGATACAATAAATTAAATCTTATAGTTGTATGTTAATGCTGGTGTTATAATTTAAAATAGAGTAATAAATTAGAAGATTTTATTATAGGATTCACCACGGGCTGCAACCAAACTTCTCATTTTTCACACAATCTACTACCAGTAACATTATTGAATGCATTTGTTTGTTTGCATTATAGCCACTGTCACATGTACTGTAAATGAAATTGTCTTATAGAAGTAAATTTGGGTAAGACAAAAAGGAGTATGGGCGCTACACAGTGTGGAAAGGGTATTGGCACAGACATTTGAATGCTGAATATTGAATGTTGGTACAGATGTTTGAATTTGAATTATCTCTTAGCACTCATCATACATTTTCCTTACAGATGTTTGAATGTTGTGCTTAAAGAGAGGTTGATTATAGCAATGCAATGTAGTGATTTTTAATGGAATGATTTTTAATTGGTTGGATATACCTTTAATAGCCATTGTACCAATATTGATAGAATATACTGTGTGTCTAGTTGAAGTAGATCATTTTTCGGATACTCCTTCTGTAACTGGGTAACCTTAGTCTCCTGTCACTTTAGCAGAGCTGTGTACTGCATGGCTGTGAAGCGTACCAGCATTTGTCCAACCTGTTTTCCTATTAAAGCTTCTTCATTAAAAAAGGATATCTTTACACTCATAAACTGTAAGTGTGGACAGATGTTACAGATGATTTGCATTTTTTAATTGTATAGTATAATTTATAGAAAATGATGTTATGCATTACATTTCTTAAGCTATCCTTAAAAGAAACACTTATTTTGAGGTCTTGTAGTGTCTTCTATACAGTTCACAAGATTATGTTGCATAGTTATGTTATAATGCAAATTTAGAGGTGGCGGTATGAACACTTAGAAGTGGTGGTATGGAAGCATAGAAAATAATAGAAGTGACTGGGGAATTATAGTTTTCAATTATATCAGTGGAAGAATATACAACCATATACACCCCCACTTCGAGCTCTACTCCAGTTTATTGGCTTATCTCACAAACAGTAGTGAACCTTGATTGGAAAACTTCTATGGCCCTGATTAGGGAATATGCATGCAGTGAATAACGTATGCTGAGGAATGTTTATACAAAAACATAAAACTCTATCTAAACCTATTGATTTTCCAGAGCATAGTACCGCTACTATTTTGCAATGTGAAATATGTGAAATATATAAATAAATAAATGAATATGTAATGTTACAAATATATATTATTCCATTATTATATATACATTGTATATTTAAACATTAAATAAGATAAAGATATTGCGGATATACAGTATAACTCTGGATTAGACCCTATGTTATGTACTGGCAGTTATTCTATTCAACTTCTGTTTGTATATTGAGCTGAAAAATCTGTATTTAGCATTTTAATAAAAATATTGGGACAAAATTGCACTGGGGGGGGGGTGATTACCAGCAGTGGGGGGGCCCAGCAATAATGGATTATCCCCGGTCAAGTGCTCCAGGCCACCCAATGCCTTAATCTGGCTTTGCATGCAACATTACATGACCATATTAAAGTTGATCCAGGGTTGGGATTACCAGCAAAAGAGGCGCAAATTTGCATCTTGATCAAACCATGCTGAGCTGCATGGGATGTAGAATGGAAAAAGAGAGTAAAGTAGTTATGTTTTGTCTCTTTGTAAACAGCATAATCAATCAGTAATTTCCCTGCTGCTCTGGGCGCTACAATGAGAAAATTCATTTTTCGCATGATACAGTCAACACCAAAATGTAAAATCTTTCAAACACACCTATTAAACCTGCTCCATCAAAGCATCAAGTCACTTGTTTACCTTAATCTTTATCATCTCCCTTTTATTCTGTGTTCATTTCAAATGTAATGTCTGTTTAGTATAACCTTCTCTACCTCTTCTCACACTATTTCAAAGGTTTATTTTGGTCCTTTGAAATAGAAAAATCGTGTTGTCATATATTTACTGTCTTTCATGATAATGATGGTAATTAATTGGAAATATCCAGCATGGCTTTGTTCTTTGTAAACAGATTTCCTTACCTTATAGTTATCAATAGCCTTGATAAAAAAATATATGGGTAGTTTTCAAAATAAATAAAACAATTTTGAGATCATTATCCATCCATTGTAAAATGAATACATTATAATACATTTTCTCACTTAATCTTTCTCTATAGGTTGTACCAGTAGACCAGCCTGCAACCGAGGCAGACAGAAGACAGAAGGACCACTTTGAGTTCCCAATTGCCCATGGCTATGTAATAGTATCTTTCATGCAAGCCTATGTTAAACACGGATATTACTGTTAAAGTTACGGTAAAGTCAATAATAAAGCTTTTTAAACCATTTAGTTAAAATTTGTGTGTGTAGTGTGTTTCCGCTGTGAACAAAGGGTCTGAACGCAATGTTGCCATTGCAATATCATTGTCAGCAATTATAGGAAATTGATGAAAATTGGTATGCAGGTGTCGTATCATATAAGCAATGTATGAAATATGTTTTATCAAGATAATTTATTGTTTCTATTTCAGAGTCAAAACCCGGAGCTCTGTGTTAAGATGTCATAATGTTATCATGCTTATATTCTAGTTGTAGCGTAGGATGTGTTGTTTAATAATATGTATTTTACTTTATATTGTAGTAAATCATTCGCAAGTTTACATTCGATTATTTAATTGACTTTTCATGAAATTATAAGAGCAAACCATGTGAAACAGCGAAGGTGTCTGTTACTAAAATCAAGGACATAATTAGAAGAAGGAAAGTCTACTGTATATAATTAGGTAGTATGCCTTAACCAAGAACAGTTGGCAAATAAGCACTAAACAATTAGCAATTAATGAATTTATGTTGTGTAGGAGTGATATTCTTTTTTTAACGCTTTATTTTGAACCATGAGCAACAACATAGCCAGCAGACAATACAGTGAGAAATTTGGAATAAACGATTGGCAATAGATGGTATCAGAGGTATCAGAGAAAGTTTAGTGAGATCATTGTGTTACAGCATCGAAATGAGCCCGCTCCGACCAGGTTAATGGATGCAGTGTCGTTCAAATGATGATAGGGCATGAAGTCTCCTGGTACGCAACTGTGCTTGTATAAAACTTCTGATTTGAATGTAAGAGAAATGCATGGAGGTGAAGAGACTATGTGTGGTTTCAATGTCTGCAAAAGAAGATGGTGCTTGGGTCCCAAAACGTGGAGGAACATTAGAATATATATTTTTAATGAGCATGCCTGATTAATTAGAATGCAGCGGTATGATTCACATGAAATTAGTTTGCTTTCCTTCCCCTGAGGAACAAAAGACCAAAGATCGTAACAATCATCTATCAAGGTCAAAGGAGATCTGGCACATCTGACCAGTAGTGGATATAGTGGGTCTTCGTCTTCACATTCTGCAGGCTCTTTTGGAAATCAGTAATAGCTTAAAAGTGCGATCAGAGTGGGTTTAGAGTTTTACTGGACTAAACATGGGGCACTCATGTAGATTAGAGTAGATTAAAAAAATTGTTATAGTAAGGACAGCTGTTTGCTGTCAATCAGAGTTGCTGCTACTGGTAAAGAAAGGGAATAAGCAATGTTTTGACTACTGTATGAACATAATATGTATTGTTATATCAGTTGAGTGAAATAAATAATTAAAATGATAAATGATTCTTAGTTGAAAATAACTCTTTGCATTAACATTTGTAACCATTAGAAAATGTTTGACACATTTTAATTATTATGTCTGACAACAGCAAGATTTATCAGTTCAGACTTTGAGAAATGCTGACAGGCGTATATTTAGCAACGATTGCTTGTCACTGTGGTAAAACGGCTGGTGGTTCAGAGAAAAGTCTAGCAAGGGCAGTCATTTCTCGCAAACGCTGTCCCATCAAGACAAATTTCATAAACAGCAGTAAAGCAATATGCCATTTTCCTGCTAGTTGGTGGAAAAGAAGATTAGCTGTAACATATATTTTCCAACCTGTCTGATTAAAACAGTTCTAGGATTCCTCTGTCACTGGGTTTGCTATTTTATTTGCACTTATATATGGGAACTGCGGAACACCGGCGTGTTTCAAAGTTGTAAGACATTTCTTTTAATGTCTCATGCAGCAGCTAACAATTCACTTTTGAAAGTCGCAACAGAGATGTTACTGAGTTAGAAATTCATTGCTCACTGAGAATCACATCACAGTTCTAAAGTATGACTTATACTTAAGATAAAATAAACATAACATATTGTCTAATATATATATATATATATATATATATATATATATATAAATTTTACATATGTACATTAAACTCTTTTAGTCTAATATACAAAGTTTATTCTTTTTCACAACCATATAAATGGCTTAAATACTGATATCAAAGAATCTTGTGTATTAAATATTTTGCCTTCAAGTATTTTTTGTTTTGTGGTTTTTTTTTTTACAGTTCAACTAACTCTTCTTTCGTGACACACAAAATCTCATGACTAGTAGTCACACACTACTCTGTTTGATTAATACCTACAGGAATTCTAGAGTCCTAATCCCTAAATCACATGACCAAAGCAATTATCAGTCATCTTTCTGTAGCTTATGTTACACGTCTTTGCTACTGGTGAGCGAAACCAATATAATCTGTTTCAAATTATAAAAAACAAAAAGAATATAAATTATATAATATATATATACACACTATTAGCTTTCAATTATTTAGTGCCTCTTTCCACTGACTTTATTATTTGGTTTGGAAAGAAGTAGATTTGCCCAATGACAGTAAAATGTCTGCATTGTAAAGAAAATGAAATACATCCTGAATGTTTTATTGTAGAGATTATGTTATATTAATTTAAATAGCAGGCATGGAAATAATATGCAATGAGTTATTATCCCTGTTTCAAGTTGGATTCACAAACAAATGCTACAGCAGTCACTTCTTAAATGACTAAATACAGCATTACATTATATTTTATCCACACACCCTGAAAATACATTTTAATGTGATAACATGTTAAGTAGGAACATTTGAACACTCACAGACAGGAAATATTTAATTATTATAGAAATATTTTTTTGTCCCTGAGTAAAATCTATAAAACACTGTAGTTGCGTCAATGACAACCAAAATATAAAAAAATGTTTCATCATTAAATTCATAATTAGATTAGAAATAAGAACAGCATTTGATTTCAGATAATATCCCTTAGCCCTTCCATTATAACACTTTTTATTTGCAGGGGAGGTAAATTTAAATGCAAAAATAAAGTATTTCAAGGGTATACAAATTCCACTCAATACACTGGTTGGTAACAATATGTTGCAGATAAAGAAGACAGAATATCAGTGCTGCAACAAATTATATGGTCTATAAGATAGAAGAATATTTGCCTGGGCTGGTGCTGTGCGAACATGTGTAAGTGTGAAACGAAATGTCAGTGAACTAAATATGTGTTTATCTACAAAGAGAAAATGAATAAAACACTCAATATAAACAATCCTACGTATTATGAATAACACTCAAAAAGCTATAATCAATAAAAATGAAATAAACTCACAATATGATGAATGCAATCCAAAGTGCCACTGATTAATAAAAGAAGGAGATATGTTCTTTAATCTTTTGTTTTCGCTATGTTGTTCCTCGTAATAGAGTGATGAGTACATAAAAACCTTCTTATGTCTCTGCTTTATTGTTCATTCAATGTTAAATTGGAGAGATTTCTATGGCGAGGCCCTCAAAATTCTTAAAAATATATCCTCGGGGAAAATGATATACAAAGAACAGAAACAGAACAGTTATAACTTAAAAACAATATTTATTTTAAATTAAAAATGTAAACACATTATATAAAGACACAATAAAATAAATGCATAAATACCCCTGAGGCAAACAACAGGTTGCATACCAAACAGGGCTCGAAGTGGGACGGTATATGCCGGTATGGCATACCGGCACTTCTCCAGCGAAGCCACGCCCCTTTTCTAAGCTCCGCCACCTCAGAACTGGAGGGGGGAATGTTAGTTGAAAAAAACTGTGGGTCCGGAGGGGCGGGGCTTATGTAAGGGGCGGGGCTTAGCGCCATACCGGCACTATAGAATCCCCACTTCGAGCCCTGATACCAAACATGTAATAGTATGGTCTGAATGAATAGAGCAGTCTTCAGGGGCTAGAAGGAAAAAGAAGCACTCTGTGGATAAGCTGGTTTTATAACACCAACGCATTTCGAGCAGTCTCCTTATCAAAGTTAGTTCTAATTAAGAGTAGTTTTTGGAGGAATACCTGTGTGTGAGTGTTGAGAATTAGTATAAAATGTAAATTTCTGCACTTTACAAATTCTTAATGAATGTGGTTGGCCACTGTGGACAGCTCTCAACAGCGCAGTCGCAGGAAATGGAAAGACCACACTAGAGCAGCGCAGACAGAGGGCTACCCATAAGAGGGACTATATTATGGAGTGCTGACAGATACATATTTGAATCCCTCACTCTTATGCAAATTATTTTTGCCGGGAACAGACCAATATAAATAGGGCTGTTTGAACCAGCAAACCACACCCCATTGGGCAATATGTAGGTACATTCAATGCTTGAAGTGGGCAGGTATACACCAGTATAGTATACTGGGCACCTTTCCCCCTGCTAAGCCCTGCACCCTTGTATACGCCCCACCACCTCAAGACTGGGGGTCATTTTTCACTAAATCACAGGGCTATACAATATTAACATACTAATACCACCTACAATAGTATGTAGTACAATAGTACAATACTATACAATATTAAGATACTACAATACTAATCTACCAGCTTAATATTTAAATATTCAAATATATAACCTTGGATAAAATAAGTCTGGCCACTACAAGATAGAAAACTCCTTAACCAATGTCAGGTTAGTAAATGACCATAAGAATATTTTTGTTGCACTTACATTCTTCTGGGAAGAAATGTTGATTTATATGATTAACTACTGTATTAATAAATTAGGGTAATAACGTAATAGTCTTATATTGAATAAGTAATCCAGTTTAAACATTACATTGTCAAGAAATCAATAGACATTAAAGTAAACATGTAGACTGTCAACACATAAGTAATCATTCTCATTGCATTCTTTACTTCTATGGTTAGGATAAACACAAAGCACAAACACATAGGGGTATATTTACTAAGCGGTGAGATTGCAGTGAGATTGAAATGTGGGGATGTTGCCCATAGCAACCAATCAGATTTGAGTTCACATTCTCCAGTGTGTAAAATGAAACTAGAGCTTGAATCTGATTGGTTACTATGGGCAACATCCCCACTTTCCAATCTCACTGCAATCTCACCGCTTAGTAAATATACCCCATAAACTTAAAAAAATTGGGTCTCACAGATTCACATTCAAGAGCAGAATGCAAAAAGGAACTAGATTTTATAAGAACACATAAAGATCAGCAGAAAACCATGGCAGTAACCTTAAATGCTTTGATGCTGTAGGCAAAAAAACAAGATTATTGATCATTTAACACAATTTCATGTTTCTATTACTTTTAAATATTTGGATTTATGTCGGCCCTATGTACTATGTACAAATTGAGCGATTGGCTCAAGTTCTAATCCATTCCAAAGAATAAATGACACAGACAGTTTGTTTGTCATTTAGAAAACAAACATTTAAAGATAATGTCATTATAAATGGTCTTACAGAAACTGTAAGTGACAACTAATAAGATAAACTAAATATATACAGGTATATTTATCAATACTTACCTGTCGGACGAAGTACGGGTGAACCAGGCCCGCATCACCTCGCTGCGAGCCTGGCCACTCCGACCGACATATTTACAAAGCAGATGAAGTCCCGCTGAGTTTCTTCTGACTTTCTCGTCAGCCTCGGTACTTTCCGTAGCTGACGAGAAGAAACGATGAATCGCGCATGCGCAGATTGATAGGGACAGACACGGCAGCCCTGCAGACTCGTGTCTCTCCCCTTCTAAACACTGAAGTCCCTCACTCCCTCCCTCCCTTGGGAGAGAGGAGCTAAAGCCGCGTTCAGATTGCCTGCGGCTAAAAAGCCGCAGACAGAGCCGTCGCTGGAAGCCGCCGAAATCGGCGGCTTCCAGCTAAAAGTATCACAGGAGACGCCGGCTTCACTGTGAGAAGGGGAGGGGAGCTAAAAAGACTCTGATCGTAATGATCACATGTCTTTTTAGGCCAATCGCCTCCCCTCATATGCGCTGGAGCCGGCCTGCCGGCTTCACAGCGTTCAGTTTGCCTTAAGAATGGCGGCGAGCCGCCTAAGGCGTCGTTTTGAAAAGGCATCGTTCTGATTGCCTTGAAACGGCGCCTTTTCCACTAGAGGCGTTTTAAGGCAATCTAACGGGGTAAAAGACTTCTGTTTAGTGAGATGGGGAACGGAGGGGGGGGAGTGTGGCTACAGGACGCTGACTGAAAGAAATTGTGAAGGCTGCAGTGACTTGTGGTGACTTTACTTGTAACTGCAGTACACATGACAGCAGCTATCAGCAGAATATACAGGAGGGGAGTCAGGACAGTGAAGTCTAAACTTCCCTCCTGTATATTCTGCTGAGAGCTGCTGTCATGTGTACAGCAGTTACAAGTAAAGTCACCACAACTCCCTGCAGCTCCATCATATAACCCATAACACTGCTATACATAGCTGCTGATAGTGAACTACCAGCGGCTGGGCTCCCCTCCATCCTGCCCTCTCACTACACTGAAGCCCTTACTCCTCCCTCACAAGGGTGGGAGAGAGTGAGGGACTCCAGTGCTGTTGATGGGGAGACGAGGGGAGTCCAGCCGCAGCCGCCGCTCTATCAGCTGCTATCGCTCCTCTTCTATCAGGAGAGTGGGGCAGCAATGTACAGTGAACTTCACATGTATCACCATGAAAACAGCAGCTTTCCATGGTGATACATGCTTGATAAATATGAAACACTTCATTTTGAAGTGATAATGGCCATTTTCACCAGAAAACAGTCTTTATCACTTCAAAATGAGGTGATATATCATTAATAAATATACCTAATAGAGAGCAACTCTTCCTCACATTTGGTCATTGAACCCAGGAGGTCATACCTGTGGCCTCAGCCTTATGATCAGTCAGTAAATCTGGATCCAGGCCAAAGCTCTTGATTCAGAAATCAGTTTGCCTTATTTTTCTAGATATTCCATAATGTTACTGCTCCCATTAGTTAATGACCAACTACAAATGGGTATTTATATATGTAGTGTACAGAGACATTGGCCTATATTTACTAAGAAAGGAGATTGCAGGGAAATTGAAAAGTGGGGATGTTGCCCATAGCCACCAATAGGGTTACTACCCGTTACTACCCTCCGGACCGCCCGGGAATCACACATGGCGTCCGGGGTCCGGAGCTGTGCTGTCCCGGACTATACAATGTGCGGGAATCAGCGTCATTGAGAAACTCAGAGAGTTTCACTTTCATCCATTCAGTCAGTCTGTGGCTTAGCCATGGTTACAATGTTGCTAAATCACACCTGCTTTCTCTGCTCTGCGAGGCTTTAACTCTACTGCTGCCGGACCAAATTTATTTTTCAGGTGGTGTGAGGGTATTTGAACCCAGGGCAGGACAGGACAGGCTGAATAACTCCAAAGCATAACACTAATCCACTACACTACACTACAGAGTGAGGGACAATAGAGGCTCTGCTGTATTATATATGTGCTGCAGATGGGATTAGCACACAGACTGGGGAAGCAGACTATGGTGTCACAGCAGGTGGAGCACACTGGTGTCTCATTATTATACAACAGGTGGAGCAGAATGTGTTGTCTCATTATAATACAATAGGTGGAGCAGACTGTGTTGTCTCATTATAATACAATAGGTGGAGCAGAATGTG
>JABWIB010002432.1:9658-37812 GCA_016617825.1 Platyplectrum ornatum | reverse complement strand
GATAGATAGATATGAGATAGATAGATAGATAGATAGATAGATATGAGATAGATAGATAGATAGATATGAGATAGATAGATAGATAGATATTAGATAGATAGATAGATAGATAGATAGATATGCGATAAGATAAATATGAATGTCATCTATGAAGTTCAAGTGTGGAAATGTCCAATATGAGATTGTAGGCATACTACACATTCGAAAACATGACCTCAGTTTAATCTGTGGAAAAACAGGAAAGCCAAGTTTTAAAAAGTACTTTCTTTATTTGCAGGAGAATTATCTTATCAGTCCACTGTGTTGTCTGCTACAACATCTGCAACTCTCCCTGTCCTGACAACCACCACTGCTTTGGCAGAGACTGACCAGGCCAAAAGTCTTAATGCTAATACAGTGCCGACTGAGGTGCCACCTACACCTGACCCAGGTACATTGACATTTTACCTACCCATATGTTGTCACTCAAAATTAAAAATGTTTTGTTGTTTAATAAATTCCTGTCTGTACATGTCCATTATAGCTGTTTTATTCAGGGTTGCCAACTTTAGGTTCTCCCTCTTGAGAGAAACCAAGAGTTGGCAGTATGTGGGTGGGACAGAGGGCGTGATTTATGCAAATCCCTGCATGTTGAGGTAAACACCATACATTTACTGTGAATGGGTGGGCATGACATCATTAAGCCTCGTCCATTCATAGTACTGATCAGGACTGATTTACATTAAATCACCACCTTGGCCCAGGCCCCGGGAGATTTGCTGACTCTCTTGGGATTCTGGGAGAATTGCCGAAATCCACAAGTCTCCTGGAAGATCCAGGAGAGTCTGCAACCCTGGTATTATTGGAAAATGATAGTATGTTTTAATGAAACCAATATTTTTGTAATTGTAAATAAATAAATACATCTGGTAGTGCAATGCATGATTCAGTTAACAGCTAATTACTCTTAAATATGGTTATATACTCACACTACCTAGAACACCATTTTATCAGAGTTTGGGGAGAATCCATGTTAATATTTTTTGTTGGGGTTTACTACTCCATTTCACAGCTCAAACCTTAGACCAGGGCTGTGTGTAACTATGGATGGAAGTGTGAGCAATGAACTTTGAAGAAGTCATGGTAGTATTTAAACTGTGGTTACATATATGTCCCTCTATTTGCATAACCGTTTCTAATGGAATATCGGCCTATATTTACTAAGCTGCAGTAATGAAAAAGTGGAAATGTTGCCCATAGCAACCATTCAGATTCTAGCTTTCAGTTTCATTTTATATACTGGAGATTGTAAACTAAAATCTGATTGGTTGCTATGGGCAACATCTTCACTTGTCCATTCCCACAGTTTAGTAAATATACCCCCATGGTTGCAGCCTTAAGACTTCATTTTTTTTTATATCATAGGAATGGAAGTTCACAAAGCCTACTAACAGGCGTTCACTGCTTAATTCCTGTCTCTTAGTTTGTCTATAATTGTCAGGACATGTTAGGATGTTAGGCTACACATATAATAGGATTCACATATAATAATACTAAAAAGCAATCATTAATGTATGCTTTATTGTAACATTAATTAATATAATTAGGCTGTTAAGTCATTATATAAACTGGTAAAGATCAGTGGTTCATGTGACTGCTGACCAAACAAATCCCCAGTACCCAGCCCACACTGTATCATTTAAATCTTCCCACACCTTCTGTAATTTAGGTGACCGAGAGAGAAGGATCGGCCTAGCTTGCGAACCTTCTAGCGCGAATTCTGCTTGCTAACAATTTCTAGGAAACTGCCCAACTCACATCAAAAACGTCAGCATCACAGACAAAGCTGGATCCATTCATAATAGCTTTAAAAAAAAGCACTTGCCCAGTCCCCAAAAGTATGGCCATGCTTACTGTAGGTAATTTTTTGCTTACGTTGTCAAGCCTTTAATAGCCTTAATTCAAATTCTAATCAGAAACATACATTAGAACAAGTGCAGCATTTTTATTATCCATAGCACATTCCATGTCTATTACTTCCTGATAAAACTGACAACTCTTTTTGCATTCTACATTAACCCAAAATTTTGTAATGTTTTGCATTTTTTTGTTCTATATCTTTGTTAATTGTATTTAAACTTGTAGAGCTATAAAACAAAACCACTAATGGAATTTTTTACCAGGAGAGTATTAAACTTGACAGATAGGCTTCTGGTGCATTTTTTAATTCCACCGTCTTGTGAAATAAAGCTTTTTAATTATAAGTTCCAATTCATTTGTGTTGTTCAATTAAAATAACTGCTTGGTACAAGTCCAAGTCTTGAATGTGTAACTAAATAGTTTGATTTGTAGCATTTTCATTTTTCACAAGGTTTTATGCATTTTAAGCACTGCATGGGTTTGTTTCGGATAGAAAAAAATGCAGAGCAGTTATACTGACTAGCGTAACTTAATTGCTCCATTATTCCACTTACAGTATCATTCATAACAAGAGTTTTCTTAAGCATTAATTGCTGGAGTTATCAGTGGCGTTTGCACAGTGCAAACTAATTGTGCTTCAAACAGAACTGGGCTTTGTGCGGTTTACTATTCACAATGACTGACTTGCAAAGCTTTGAATCGACGTGTAATGGATTTAATGCTTCGTTAAAATTTTGTCTGATGAGTTAGCAGTCAAAAGGCAAAACTGAACATCTCATTGATCCTCAGTAACTATGAAAAATGTAATTATTCAAATAAAATATCTGCAACTTGTGCACAGAACAGCAACAATCTTTGATGCAAACATTAAAAAGTCATAAACATGGTATTTAACCATGTTAAAGAGCGATTCAGGTCACTACATCGGCAATAACTAGTTTGCCAATTTTACAGCCAACGCCACAATGTTAGCTGTATTATTGCTGAAACTGTTAAAACAAATATAAATAATGTGTGTGGAATGCAATGTCATGTATTAGCCCTACTTAATATTGAAAACCGACAATAAGTAGACACTGTGCTTATACAAGGGGGCAGAGCTTAGCACCATTCCCCCTCTTAAAAAGTCCCACTTCGAGCCCTGATTTGTTTTGTATGTAAGGACTGAAGCCAGCCCTTCTATTCAATTTAAATCTCCCTCTATGTCCACTGTGTGTACCCTGTATGCGTGCGTGATCCCAGGCACCTACTATGTAAATTGCGTAGTTTATGAATGCACACTACATTTTGCAGCCAATATCTGAACCCAGATTGTGGAAAATGCGTCATTTATGGCTTTTTAATGTTTGCATGAAAGATTGTTGCTGCTCTGGTGTACAACTTGCAGATTTCTGTTTGAATAATGAAATCTTTCATAGTTACTGAGGAGTTATGAAAAAGGGATGAGGAAAAGAGGAAGACCTGACACTATCAAGGAAAAAGAAACCTGACATAGAAATTGGACCCAATTCCCTAACGTTTATGGGAAGTGCTATTACAAAAATAAAAACACCACACAAGTGGTGTTTAAAGCCACCTTACTGGAGCACTATGAGTACAATAATTAACATAGGTATAATTGACACAGACACACAGTTGTTTAATAAGTCTCCTGAAACCTAGCCTAGATTATTGATCTACAATGATTTGGGGAACATTATAGCACTGCTAATGTTAAGCACTTAGGTGTTACTTTACTAATTTACAAGTCTGTGAAACATTCTCCTAGGCACCAGACTAGACCTTCCAAGCAGCAATTTATCTCCTGCTTCACATCACCCTGAGACTTCTCCTGCACCTCATCTGACACAAAGTGATAACTCTGAGATTTCTGATGCCAGTAAAGAGACTAACAGCATGAATGACATTTTTACTGATGAGGATACACTCAACACCAATGAAAGAACCATATCCCCAGAAGTGGAAAATAACAAGGATACACCTTCCGTCACATCGGAGCCACAAGTCACACCTTATGAGGAGACAGAGGCAGTCTTAGGAGAAACAGCAAAGGACAAAGGTACAAGTTCCTCATATATCATAAAGAAACTATATCAGCGTAATTTCTACTGGACATTTTTAGAATGAGTATTTACATTTTCATGTTTTTTACTTGTGTCAAACCCCAACTAAGCCTTAAGCGTCACATCGGTTAAACCCAACATAGCTAAAAAGATGATTTCACGGATTAAAAAGAGATGATGCAAATCTACAATAAGGAGGTGTAAACATGAGTGGTGGCATCATAGATTAAACTAGTCTTGTAAAGAAATAATACATGTACATTTAAAGCATTTCTAAAACCAGACAGGGAGATAGTTGTTATCCCTGGATTGTATCATGTAATTGTGTTTTAAAAGTGATGTTTTAAAAAAGATAAATTTTGGGCTTAATTCAGAGAATTTTAACTGAAAAGAAAAAATGTTGATGATTAGTTTTACTGTCATGAATTTATAAAAAAGAATCAAAAAGCGACAAGACTACTATGTGCTTTTCAATATATTTTGTTGTAAGTACAAATAGTAAATTAGTATTTAAGTTGTATGTACAAATAGTATTGGCTTCAACTAGGTAACCGTATATATCCGAGTATAAGCCGACCCGAATATCAGCCGAGGCACCTAATTTCACTTCAAAAAACTGGGATAACTCATTGGCATCATACAGGACAATGACCCGAATATAAGTCGAGGTGGACACTTTCAGCACAAAAAAATGTCCTGAAAAACTAGGCTTATACTCGAGGCTTATACTCGAGTATATATATGAATTCTCAACTATAAGATATTGTCATGGCATACATTTTGTTCTAATCTACTTGTAGAGAAAGCTGCGAGTTTGGGACTTGAACCATGGAAAATTGGTGTTATCTCAGCAGCTGTTTTCCTGGCAACAGAGGCTGTGGTGCTGGCCATTTATTACTTCATATGTAGAAAAAGGAGGTAAGCTTTCACAATCCTGATCTGAACACACAGATGTTTTTAGCCTCTATCTGTTACACTATTTGGTATCAAAGACTGGCATAGGCTCATACATGTATGACCACCAGTGATCTGGTCAGGCATATACTTGCTGAACAACTTTGTATGATATGCTGTCTCTTCGTGTCATGATACGGTCTCACAAGTTATTATATAATTCGATTCAATCAATTTTATATCATATATTCAAATACAAGCTGAATTTAACCGTGAGAACAGTATAAACCAAATGTCTGTCATCTTCGAAAGACAAACCAGGAAAAATGCACAATACGACAATTGGACTGTTCAGTCTATAACCAGCTGATTGGCCTGATATTTGGACATAGCATATGCTGGACTGATTTATTGGAAACCAAACAGATCAGGTTTGCTATTCTGCTTAAATTATGCAATGATTAACAGGCAGTGTGATTGATTTCTCAGTGATTTCTGAGACTGTGGCCTAAATTCACTAAGCAGGGAGTTTGCAGAGGAATTGGAAAGTAAGGAAGTTGCCCATAGCAACCAATCAGATTCAAACTCCCATTCTCCAGTATGTAAAATGAAACTGAGAGCTCACATCTGATTGGTTGCTATGGGCAACATCCCCAATTTTCAATTCCCCTGCAAACTCTCCGCTTAGTGAATTTAGGCCTATGTATCCACTTTGTTGGAAGTCAATAGAGAGAATGTGTATTCAGCATGAGCCATGACTCAGATACTCATTAGGCACACAGAATACGTAAATACTCAGTGCAAATGTCGGCTACACATCAGAATGTGTGTGTTTGTGTATGTGTATTGTGTAAATATATGACACAGACGTATTGAAAGTAAATTTTATCTTGTCTCCCCAAAACAGGGATGTTCTAAAGCCCCTGTCTATGATTGATTGCATATGGCTATCTAATGAACGGTTTATTCTGAGGATATTCCCTCAAATGACTACATGACAGATGTGCTTGCATCTGTTACAACTTACACAGGCAATTAGCAAAATGAAAGGTTTAATTTACATTGTGTATCATATGGGTTCATAATGGTATGACAAGAGAAGATAAGATTAGGCATACAGCCTCACTGTGCTATAATAAGCTGACATCAAAATGTGCTTACCTGACATTATAATTTCAATCTTGCAAAGTGCACACAAATCCAGATTTCATGTTAATATGTTTTTTAAATACTATACAAAGCAGTAGATTTTATAAAAGGATGATATTCTATATAACTCTTTCTATTTATTTAATATTTAAGTCTGAAAACAGGTTATTAGACTAGATATAACTAGGTATAACTAGAAATAACTAGACTAGGTATAACTAGAAATATTAATGTCTATTAGAAACATATTTTCAGTCAAATACAGTACAAAATACAGGAAGTTTGATTTATATGTTTGTGTTATATATGTATGCAGGGCTCGAAGTGGGGGGGGGGGGGGTGTACGGGGGTATGCCATACCAGCACTTCTCCCACTGATGTAATTGAAATACTATAAATCTCCATTGACTTCTATTATATTTAGTGTTTCCATACCCCCACTTCTAAATGTCCATACCAGCCCTTCTAAATTTCTACTTCGACCACTGTATGTATGTATATAATGTTGCAGACTCTCCTGTCAGCAAATCTCTCAGACTTGTGCTTAATGCAAATCTCTAGGTTGAGATTTGCGGGGTCTTGATGACATTTAGACCCACCCCATCCATAGAAACCTATGAATGTTACAAGATAGGAGGCTGGGCTTCAGATGTGACAGTTCCCTGTTAATCTCCTTTTTGTGCAGGATTAGCAAGGGATACCTACATTAAGGGATCCGAACAGATCCCCAAACCCAGCCCCTACTGTGAAACGTGAATATAATCCCTCCAGCCCACCAACCTAGCCTAATTTAGCTACCCCGGAAGTGCACATCTGACAATCACATAGCAGTGAGCTTGTGTGGTGAATGGTGAATACAGACTAGTCTAGTGCAACTGTGACTTGATCATATATAAATCAAGGCATTCAATGAGCATGCCTGACATGACTTCCTATTATGGCAAGGGAGATATATATATTCTTGGGAAATTATATAATGTATTTTAACTGAAACAGCCAACAATGAATATATTATACTTAATAATACTTAATAAGTTAAAGTAATACTTGGTCCATCAATTAGTTTCTTAGACAATGAAAATTTATTTATAAAAATGTATTTTTATTTCTGCACTTATTGCTTTATTATATTTGCAGAAATAGCATAGCCATGAACAGTGATCAAGACAGTGAAGCTGGCGAAACAATAAATGTGGAATCAAATGACAATACAGTAATGGGAGTGGAAGGAACAATTGATGGGTGAGTTACGAAAACAGTATCTCAATATGGGGCTGATTTTTAGGTGCAAGCAAAGAACTGAGCAATCCATGTTGGGATGTGAGGGGTGTAAATAAATGTTAATCTTATTGCATGCAGCGAAAGCATTTTGCATTTGAACAATGACTGGCATACTGTATAGCTTTATGTTTAATTTGTAAATTAGAGGCTAGGAAACATCACCTCTCAAATTGTATTATGTTTTTACAATTCATTTAGACTTCCCTGCTGTTTAATGGGTTTGGGTTTGACCGGGTCTACTCTTGCACCTGTTTTGCCTTTATTCCCAAAATCTGGGTCAGCCCCTAAATTATATATGGAAAGGTAGTGCCAGGACAAAATGACCATTGTGGTGAAACACAGAAAAACAGGTCTGGTGCTCGATACGATGTATTAAGATAGACATTTACTGCAGTGATTATCATTCCAGCAGGAGGTGGCAGAGAAAAGGTTCTGATATTAACAGGACTCACATCTCTTGCTGGGATCAATAAACCAGGCAGAAGACAGAGATTATTGGCCTGATCACTTAATCGTTGATTGATTGGTTTGATAATTATAGTAATATATGGCCAGTTTTAAAATCTGTGCTAATAATTTACAAAAACGTACAAGTCCGGCGAGGTCCCTCAATGAGTCAACATCGTAGTGCCTCCGGGTCCTGGCGCATTATATCATTGCCCAGTATATCATTGCTGGTACTTAGAAAATTTCTCAGTCCCTGCAGATCATCTGTAAGGTGAGTTGTCTTATGTTTTTAATTTTTATTTTTTAACTTTTCCTACCTTTTGCAGTGTCCCTGCAGTCTCCCCATATGTCCCCCCTTTTCCTCCCTCTATTAGGGAGGCCTGTGGGTAGATTGCAGGGACACAGCAGTTATCGCTGTCTTTAGACGGCGATACTTTTTCCCCCAGAGACTTTATCATGAAATTGATCATTTTTGGGCATAGTAAATGGAGCCCTATATCTCTTCATGTAATATTAAAATATCCATTGTTTTGTGTTTAGGGGAACCAATCAAAATGCAGTGGATTGTGCCAAACCCATGGAGAACCAGAATACCCAACAACAATGCAGTGAAAGAGAGGGAATGATTTTGGAAAATAAATTCACAGCAGTGTAAATACCAAAACGATATCAGAAAACAATAACACAGCTCATATTGTTGCACTTTGTTTTTAATTAAACTTTGTCTTCATTAATGATAACTTTTACTAATGCATATTTATACTGTGTGATGTTGGTTTCTTAAAAACTATTTTATTTGAGAGGCCCTTTAAATGTGTAATTTTTTGTAAATAGAAATCTATTATTACTTTTATCAAAGTAAGATTGGCTACATATTGACATAAAGACATAGGGGGGTATTTACTAAGGGTCGAATTTAGAGGGNGAATAGAAATCGGACCAAATCGCGTCGATTTTGAATTCGATCCGGGACGTGAATTCTCGTATTCACGAAGGTTCGAATTTGGATGGTCGAATAAAATCGAACGCGATTTGGTCCAATTTCAGGGCGCGAATTTTGGCTTGAATTNGCGTCGATTTTGCCATCTTCTGCCCCGAATTCCTCATCTCAAAGCTCGAAATACAGATGACGTCAGTGTGGTCGAATTCAGACACCTGCCACTGATNGATAATTTNGCTAGGCACCCAATAGAAATGGCACACTCATGAGACAGCGGTCCACATGCCTAGTTCGTGCGCAGAACATGCGCAGAATGTGCGTATGTGCGCTCTGCGATTATTATAGAGATGCGAATTTTCATTATGCTGGGATAATGTTGTGTGCATATATTGAGCAAATAGCGATTCAAAGCAACGCAATGCGTACATCTTAATAATTTCATCCGCAAAGCGGAAAAACGCAATCAAACTGCCACCATGNGCAACTNTTTAACTACCCCNGCAACTGCCAAAAGTGCCGTTTCACACAGGATAGCTGTTCTTCAGTCTGGTAATTTGTTGTGAAAGGTATATGACATTATACACCACCCCCCAATGATGGTATGGGTCAGGAAAATACTCAAATCGGGAGCCCTGTACAATCGATTTTGTGACCGCGAATTCAGTCAAAATCGAGGGTCGAATTCACAATTCGACCTTTAGTAAATGTACTTGGCAACGGCGGCGATAGGGCAAAATCGAACATTCGATTTGCAAATCGAGGCTGTAATTCGAACGATCATTCGGACACGAATTCATTCGGACATGCAATTTTTCACAAAATCTGGCCTTAGTAAATACGAAGAGGGCGAATTCAGACCAAAATTCGAGCACAGAAATCGCAATCCTCAATTCGACCCTTAGTAAATACCCCCCATACTGTACATGTAACAATATTTCTGGAAAGAGCATATTTTAACAATATATTAGGTTTGTACATGAAAGGAATAATTAGAAACACAAGAAAGTTGAGTAAAGTATATCAGTCTAATTTAAAAACCACAATTGATCTGAAATAGTTTTTATGTTTAAAACACACAAAGGCCTAAATTTACTAAGCATGGAGATGGCAGAGGATTAAAAAGTGGGGATGTTGACCATAGCAACCAATCAGATTCAAGCTCTCAGTTTAATTTTCGGGTTCAAGCCCACATTCTCCACTATGTATACCTCCCGCTTTTGCGAGACTGTCCTGCTGTCCTGTCCTGCTAGCAGTTTGTGATGGTAAGGGGGAAAACTGCCTGGTATTAATATGTTTTTTAACATTGAAATAAAAAATGTTCTGCGATCAAAATTGTGGCATCAAAATGGGGCTGAGCTTGACCGGGCATGGGGTGTGACATGGGCGGGGTTTGGGCATGACATGGGCGTGGTTTGTGTCCCGATGTCCCCCGGACAAATGTTGGGAGGTATGACTATGTAAAATGAAATTGAGAGCTTGAATCTTCAATTTCGCTGCAATCTCCCTGCTTAGTAAATATAGGCCAAAATGCTATATCCTGTGTTTTCCTGCTTCCATAGTTTTTAATATAACTGTTACTGTTGTGCCAAAAAATTACACATGCTGTCCTGTGTGACCCTTATATAAGGTATATGAGGTTATGTCGCTTAAGAAGGGACCAAATTCAGGCTTCCAATAATTCCCCTGATTTACATGCATATAGGGCCAGATTCAGCTTTTCACTCTCATGACTATTACACTCTCATGGGCAAAACCATGTTGAATTGCAGGGGAGGTAAATTTAATTAGTTGCAATCAGCATAACAAGTGACAGCTGATGTTTCCTAGTCCTAGTCTAATAACAGTGTAACAGTAACGCTGGTCAGTATCTGTGTGCAACATGCAACAATAAAGTATTCTCCCTGCATGCAAACACTGACATTCATTTTACCTCCCCTGCAATTCAACATGGTTTGCCCATGACAGTGTAACTCATGAGTGTAAGTCATGAGAGTGAAAAGCTGAATCCAGCCCATAGAGAGAAGTTTTTCCATTTTTGTGTTTTGTATGCATCCACGCTTGATATCACAATGTACAATATAGGGGAGCTAATAGAGACTCCCAAACTGCCACCAATTTACAGTCGCACACATCAGAACACATAAACATAAGATAGGGTATGTGTATTGGAAAACTGTAGTTAGCAGAGCAATCAACTGGTGTACAGTTCCTTATTGACTAAACTATGAACTCTGCAGACAATATACATTGTTCCCTAGTAAATGGTGTTTATCGTTATTTCTAAGAAAAAGAAATCCATGAATTTCAAATGGGAATTCAGTAATTTACTAACTCCTATTCTAATATAAATTCTTACTTACATGTTAAAAACTACAGTAGTTTGTTTTATGGTTTTTGTTATTTTTTTATTTATCCTCTAGGAATCGGTTCAGGGTTATTGGTAGGAACAATGTCCTGCTTTTACAATATACAGTTGTACAAGGCCCATTGCATATTTGTCATTTGAAAAGAAGAGTTTTCATCTTCCATTTTATATGTCCATAGTCGTATAATAAAATATGTGTCTGAAAAAGATTGTTCCATATTCATAAAATCTGTTGTTCAACCCATCATTCCACAACTACAGTTTGAACTATAACGAAAGTGTAAATATATCAGGTGACTTATATGGAAAAATAAGATTCACCTGAAGTCAAATTGTGTACCATAAAAATATGTCCAAACACACAATAAAGGGTCTGGTCATAACATATTGGATGTCGTAGCGTACAACATGGACCGTGCCAGAACAAATAGGTACTCACTTTCAACTAAAATGTGCTGAATTCATTGCCTCATAATAAAGGGACCCAACTAAAATAATATCTTGCTCTACAAATCAAAATCCTTGTCATGTCCATGGTGGAGGACCCAAGTGTGATAAATGCTTTATATTAGACTTTTACTATAACAAGGTTAGTTAAACAGATTTTGCAGATCTAATGTACAGGTATATGTAGGTAATTATGCAAAGCAAGGTATGGCAATGTGTCTAAGCAGTCATACAGTCACCGAAATGTCCTCAACACACATAGAGGGGATTTTATAACAGCCTCCCATCACTCATTCAGACTCATACTGCACTACACCCAGTTGTCTTTATTTATGACCCTATACAAAAGTGTATAATACCAGAAAACAGGATTAAGGATGAATGCCTATAAAAACAGGCTAATGGTTGATTATTAGAGTGGGTCATAAGGAAAAATTGCCTGCTTGTTTCTATGCTAAGGGAAGATAGCAGGCAAAAAAGCATGGCACTAAATTTGATGACACTAAATGGGTGAGTGAATGTGGTACCATAGACAAAAGGTCTATCTATCTATATCTTAATGGATGGAGGTCCATTTTATGGTGGGTCAGATGATTACAATTGGCTAGGTTCTTTATATTCATAGCATGAGTGCTTGTCCCGCACAGATCACACACCGGCCCGCCCAGGCCATGCCCCTATGACGCAGCAGTCAGTATTTTTATCGCAAAAATCAGTTTATGTTGATGCAGTTTGCCCCCTTATCGCGATGCGGGTGGGACAGCGGGACAGTCTTGCAAAAGCGGTACTGTCCCGCTGAAAGCAGGACTGTTTGGAAGTATGCATTGTCTATAATGATTGGTGTAATGTTACCTAATGTATATATAATTTCTTATTTTAGAAAGGGTATATGTTGTTTCATCAACTAAATATTTATACAGCAATCTATAACAGCACAAAACAAAAGGATACATTGCTTGAGGAAAGTAGCATTAGAATAAGATGCAGTGTACACAAGTGTAACAAAATGTTTTCAAACAATTTTGTGTTTAAATATAATTCAAAGCCCCCAAACAATAATGTGATGTGTAAGTGTGACCCAGATGCAAACACAGCTGCAGCAATGAATACTAACTGGTCTGGTAGAAATAAATAACACCCAAGTACAATATAGATAGGTTGCCAGATACATTCTCTTCCCTAACAAAACACAACTGCAGGTAAGTGTTGAGTAAGCGGCATTAGTGACAATGGGGCTGATTCAGGGTTTCTGGCGGCCGCAAAATGGCAGCTCTGAATCGAGCGCAGGGAGAGAGGCATGCCATATGACCCTCATCCCTGCGCAAAGCTAAAAAGCGCAGAGGCTCCGGATACAGCAGCATGTTTTAAAAGTGAAAAAATACATAAATAAATCTTATTAAACATTTAAAAAAATACACATTTATTTATTTTTTATATATATGTTTTTATTATTTTTATTTTTAAAACCACTTTTTTAAACTTAATGAGGCAAGTAAATGCCCCTTTTCTCATTACCATATGCCAGAGTCGCACAGGCACGGAGAAGGACTTTGCGCGATTCAAAGCCGACCTGAACATGCACAGATCAGCAAACAGTGGCCAGTATGAATCAGCTCCAATATCACAATAGACTAAACCAAAATCAAGTTAATATGGTTATAATCATCTAATTTGCAATAATGGGTCTTGTTTTTATTTGATTTGTTTCTATTTTATATGTCCACACTCATGGCCGCACTCATATGGGGGAAAAATCCTTGTTAAAATATATATGTAAATGACATATTTAGTATAGAACAGTGCTTGCGTAATCTGGTATGTTATGCTAACATATAAGTATATAAAAGCGAGAATATCACACATGCACACAATTATAAGGAAAATAATAACTAAGGTTATAGAAGTGAAGTGAAAGCTTAGTTGTTTAAATTGTGATTCTGGAAAATGTTGTCTCTTATGTTAAGCTGGCCATACACTATAAGATAAATTGTTCCAATCTAAAGAGTGGGTAAAACCATGTTGAATTGCAGGGGGAGGTATAATGAATGTCAGTGTTTGCATGCAGGGAGAATACTTTATTTTTGCATGTTGCACACAGATACTGACCAGCGTTACTGTTACACTGTTATTACACTTGTGCTGGAAACATCATCTCTCACCTGTAATACTGATTGCAACTAATTACATTTGCCTCCCCTGCAATTCAACATGGTTTTGCCCACTCTTTAGATTGGAACAATTTATCTTATAGTGTATGGCCAGCTTTACAATGAATTGAATGAATGATTACATAATATATGCCAGTCTCTCTGGTGCAGCAGTCCTCCAGTGAGTACAGCTAAGAGACAAAGAACTCATCACTGTAACCATTCATTTCACATCATTGGCAGCTGTAACATTTGTTTTATAACTTCTTAGCATATGTTTTTATGCTTTGCTAAGATGCATACATACATACATACATACATACCTATGAAAAGTTTTGCCATATCAGTGTGCAGTATTTAAAAATAAAAGTTTGCTTTGTTATACGTAATAACAAACATAATAATCACCAACGTTGACTAATATCAGTGAGTAATGAATGCATTTTTGTCAAGCGTGCATCAAGTAGTTGCAGTGACATGTGTCTCGTAATGCATTAATCATCTTCCATACTGATTGTTGTAAGTCTCTCCTTATTGGACTCCCACATTGCTCTTCCAGAGTTATCACACTTTTTAAGTCTCTACACTGGTTCCATTTTATAGTAAGAAATATAAAATGATTTTGCTAACCTACAAAGCCATCAATGACACTGCACTTATACACATCCTCACTTATCCCTGTTCACTCTCTCATATCTTCATGGAATATGCAGCTGCTATCTACACTAAAATAAATGCTCTGGTCCATGGTTACAGGACTTCTTCCAGGCTGCACCCACTTTATGAATTCTCGCCCATTAAGATTGTCCTCCATTCTGTTTTGCACAATTAACACAAACATAGAGACATCTTTTCTTTCCATACTAAATTAGCTCTGCTACTAACGCATAGGCAAACGCAGGGGGGCAGGGGGTTGCCCAGAAACCCCCCTTAGTGTAGCTGTATTATATGCGGGTTATATTAAGTATTAGGAGCTGGTACACAACCTATCCATTTATTTTTTTAAAACGTTGTCAAAAGTCCACGGATACCTACAATATTTGCATGTAGGGTAAATTAATTAAACAAAATGTAACCAATTTACCTAATATCATTTTTAGCTTTTTATCTCTGGTCCAGGAGAAAAGTGCCCTGCTTATCAATGATCGTTTTAATGGGTGCCCAGCCAAGTCTATATGATCTAATTTATTTTTAAATCTTATTTATATCTTTAATGAAAATGTCTACTTGCAAACACTGTGTTTGAACTGTAGCAGTACCACGTTGTTAAGAAAATTCCCATCCAAATGTCATCATTGTACTGTGGAAAAATAACATCCTCTGATGAACACATGTCTATTAATATGCCATTGTTCTATATGCTTATTCACAAAAGCAGCATGTGGTATCTTAGAGAATGGCCAAGGGCAAGTAAAATTAAGGATCACATGCATGATACAGAAAAAACTCTAAATGAGACTCACATAATACTTCCAGAGTTGTAAAAGGAATACTACTGTGCGTCATTGGTACAATACATTTCATTGTACATCTATCACTTCAGAAACACAGAGACACTATGAGCATGACCTACTTAGTCAGTCAATAAATATGAGCCACAGTAAATGTAGATATACAAGTACAGTAATAATAGTATCCCATTTAGGAAGGTAATATAATTAGTAAGCATTATAGGGCTAGATCCAGAGTTTGAAAATAATTAGAAATCAGATTGAACTTAACCCATGAGCAAATACATGCTAAAATTCATGGACAGCTAAATTTAATGTGTGCTTTGAATGCACAGAATATGCTTTGTTATGCTTTGGTACTTATTGCTGACATATATTGACATCGCCTCTGAACTCTTAAGCTGGATATTCATCAGAGGCGACCCAAGCATAGGTGGTATAGGTGGGCACTTAGGTCCCCACAGAGTCAGGGGTCCCTAGGGGCTACACACCTACTCCGGCCCCCACCTGCGACCAACATCGGACTGGCATGCCAGGGAGGCATTCACGTACCTCCCTACCAAAGAGCTGGTTGTGCACCTTCAAATTTTTTGCCCTTGACCCGGCAAAATCTAGGGCCAGGCCCTGATACTCACCTATGCAATCATTCTTGAGTTGCAGTGGCTCTTACAATTTGATTAACGATTGAAAGTATAAATGTATATGCAGATTCACAAGTACACACTATACCAGTTTACCAGCAGATCTGAGATAATCATCTTTCCTAGCCAACTAATGAAATAATTCAGACTCTATATACTCTGTAAAGATATTTGTCTGTGCTGCACAGAAGACTGCAGGAAAAGTCAGACAGATGGTCGTGGCTGTGTACATAATAGTCACAATACTTAAACATTGTACCATTGGGATTTTTAGAAGGCTTACAAAACCAAATCATCAGATACAATATTTCTTAGCATTATCAATATTTAATATTGTTGGAGTGTATTATCAGCATTATAACTGCATTAGTGTGTAGCCATCTTTAATCTGATTGGCACAGATGAGATCTGCCACCACAACCATTCAACATGTTTTTGTTCAGATTTAACTTCCCATCTGATAACTTTTTATTTTCAAACTCTGGTTATATGGGGCTGATTTCGGACCTCCATGTGGAATTCTGGACACTTCCCTGCGAAAGTAGATCCGTGTAAATCTGGCTCCATGACTGCATATGCATGCCTATGACCATACACAATGCAGGGATTAGACATTTTAAAAGTGACATCCTGCCTCCATGTACAGATCTTCAAACATATGGAAGTCCTGAAGATCTGAATGTAACATCTGCCACATGCATACGCACTAGATACAACTAGCATAAATCCCCTATCATGCGGCGTTCTGGATCCAGTTTATAGTCCATAAAGTGTAATGTACTAAGTACAATCCAAGATATAATCCTGAAGAGTAAATATTGTAATGCTAAATGTATTCTATTTTGACAATGACACAAATTGTCTCCAAAGCCAAATCAAATTTGTAATGCATATGAAATAATCAGTTATTCATGAGTAACTAGATCTAATCTATGTTTACGTAATAAAAACAGTTTATTGTTATGTTATTCATTTCAATGACAGACAAGCACAGCTCAGATATATGTGCTGCTTTGCAATGAATCAAGTTTTGTAGCTATATTATTAAAAGTAGGTAAGCAATATATTAAAATGAGCTTGTTGACATACGCAGTATCTCCTGAGTTCTATAAAATATTCAAAATGTCTGACAAAGGTCATTAAACACTGTTTTTAAGAACAGAATTAGTTCTGATGATTTCTCTATGAGATTCTTTATATGAATTTAATTATGTAATTTGCTGTTTTTGAACCTATTTTTTGTTAATTTAGTAGTATATTATGGTTCAAGGATGTATTAAATTAATGCATAACTCCCCCCCAACTGTCCCAATTTTAGCGGGACAGTCCCGCTTTTGTAAGCTTTATATCTATTCACCTATAACTGACCAACAGTTCTCAAATGGTCTAAAAAGAAAAGGCTGTGAGCCTAATATAAAGTAAGTAACGTGAACTATTTTATGTTCCCATTTTGGACAAGATATTCAGAGGTGAAATGCAATTCTTTGGAATCTGTACTCTGGGAACAGCCAAAGTGGGGATCAGGGTTAGGGCCTGGACAATGGAGCCTGATGGAGATCTGTTGCTTCTGCTCTGATCCATTGCCTGCAAAACAGGGTTTCTAACTTTTAGTTTCTCCCTCCCCGGAAAAACCAAGAGTTGCTATGAATGGACAGCCGTGCCTATGAGGGAGTGATTTACACTAATTCATTACCACAGACTGGGTCCAGGGAGATTTGCTGACTCTCCCAAGATACCAGGAGAACTGCCCAAAATCTGAAAGTCTCCCAGACATTCCAGGAGAGTCAACAGTCCTGGCTATACAATACAGGTTGCATGGTTCAAATAGATGCACTCCTGTATTTTTGAAAAGCATCACACAATGAAAGGTTTAAAAGAAATCCAGGCACAAGTATAAATGTAGCTGTAACAGCACAGCAGGTTGCATGCAGGTTAATAACTCTCAGACAGTTTATAGCTAACTATCCAGCAATCCAAACACAAGTGCAGGTTAGGGAAATGGTGGTTATGCCAGAGCCAGACTTATGCTAAATGTTTTTTTTTTATGATTGAAAATATTGGAAGATGGTGAGACAGGATCCAACTGCACTATTTGGACTTCCTTATTTTATCTGAGGACACATAAAAAATCTTAAGGAACCTGGCCTACATTTACAAAACTGTGGGATTGGAAATTGGGGATGTTGCCCATAGCAACCAATCAGATTCAAGCTCACATTCTCCAGTATGTAAAATGAAACAGAGAGCTTGAATCTGGTTGGGTGCTATGGGCAACATTTCCACTTTTCCAATCCCGCAGCTTAGTTAATGTAGGCCCATGTCTGTGAGACCAAGGAGAGGCCTGCCTTCACCTGAATGGAGAAGTGAATTCAAATTTCAAACCAGTATAATGCAATAAAAATTAGGTAATGAATGAAATAAATTAGTATCAATTTATTGGTTGGAGTCACTTGCACAATGCATTCCTTGGGCAATGGGGACCTGATTCAGAGTTCCTGGCGGCGTCATGTACCTTTGATTCAGAGCTACGCAAAAACGCAGCTTTGAATCGTGCGTGGGGATAGGGGCAGGCCATATGCCCCTCATCCCTTCACTTGTCATAGTGGTGCAGAGGCTACGGCTGTTGTAGCGATCACTTCAACTACTTGTGGCTTGCATTTATGTATTATAGTAAAAAAAAAAAATAAATTATAAAAAAAACACATGAATTCCATTTTTTCAATTTAATTTTTAATATCATTTTTTTTACACTTAATGAAGCGGGTAATTGTCCATAGGACATTACACAGTTTACACTATGTCTGGACATTGTGTATGCTGTGCTAGCAATTAGCAGGGCTAAGCTAAAAGCGCATTGGAAAATGAGAAAAGGGGTGAGGAACGCAGTTGCAGTGGCAAGGGCAGGAAAACAGACTTTGTGTCTGCCTCTGTGTGATTCAGAGCAGATCTGTGCATTTGGTGGCGACTCCGGAGTTGCCGCTATGAATCAGGTCCTGGATCCAGAATTGTAGGCACACATTCCTCCCAGGTGTTGCAATTTTAGCAGGACAGTCACACTTTGCACAATTGTGCCACTATCCCACCCGCCTCCCAGTTTGTCCCGTTAAGGGGGAAAACTGATAGCAAATACAGTTTTCATTAATACAATTTAATTAGCTGGTGGAACCATTTTAGTAGTTTTGTTAGTGCAGTTAGTAGTTAAAGCTTGGGTTTACATAATAAAAAAAACATTTAAATATTTGTGTATAGTAGCAGTATACCACTACTTAGAAAACAGGTAATCATGCCTGGTGCAAGCATATGGCAGAAGCGTAGACAGCATCCCCAGCTACTTTGTCTATTCGAATGAGAGAAACTCCCATGTTCTCATTTAAATACAGTCCAGAGCAGTTATGGTATATGTGCTAGCAGATGGATGGACACACGTGCGCCCATCTTTTTGCATGTACTCTCGATCTGCACGAGCACTGTGTATTTTTTTTCCTGCTCATGTTTTACAGACAGATGCGCAGGTCTTTATCAGCTTCAGCATCTTTATATCTTTAGTGAGCATTAGGTTAAATACCACCGAAATGTCCTCATATAGCCTGCAGTTTGTTGATGATCATCGAATTGACCCACAGTTTTATGCAGTGACTGGCCACAGACTCCAGGCTATCCAGAGGTGCATGTAGCTGAAACACGCTGAACGGAACGCAGGAAAAAGTGGAATCGTTTATTCCTGCTTTTATCTAAATCCTATAGCTGGCCATACACTATAAGATAAATTGTCCCAATCGTAAGATTTTTCAAGAGTGGGTAAAACCATGTTGAATTGCAGGGGAGGTAAATTAAATTAATTGCAATCAGTATTACAGGTGAGAGATGATGTTTCCAGCACAAGTGTAATAACAGTGTAACAGTAACGCTGGTCAGTATCTGTGTGCAAAATGCAAATATAAAGCATTCTCCCTGCATGCACACACTGACATTCATTTTTAACTCTTGAAAAATCTTACGATTGGAACAATTTATCTTATAGTGTATGGCCAGCTTAAGGACAGAGGCTGCTGCATCTTTAGCCACTGTCTCTCCACATTTAGTTTTTTTATTTATAAAAATGCTGGCATAGTAGCGGAATGTCAACAACATTATGCCACTACTTCACATGGCCATTGATAAAAAAAACAATATGTTGAATGGGTTTGTTGATGCTTGGGATTACAGCATTAAAAAACCCATTTCAATTATTATATTTTTTTTTTAATGGCCATGTGTAAAGCTACTATGAAAAGTAAAAGAAAAGTAAAAAATAAATATTTAGATTTAAAAAAAATTAAAAAAATCACCCTTTTTAAACAATAATATTTATTAAACATATACAGGTTTTTGTTTACCTTTAGAAAGCAGACCATTGGGAAGATGACCTGCTACTAACACTTGCACCATCCTAGTCCTAAATTCAGATTAGAAATTATCCATTTGTTTCTGAACTATTTTAAATAATATTGAAATGATGGAAAACTTTAGACTTTAGACAATATTGCTTGACTTGAAAGAGTTAATATGTTCCCCATTATAACAAGGAGGTTGATTGAGCTAATTAATTCCTTGGTGTATATATACCAGAGTGCAGGGGCTTTCATTTGTATGTCAGTGGTTTAATCAGGTCAGTGAGTTTGGGGAAATTTGGTTTTTGTTAAAAACTTTCTGTGTGGTTTTCTCTTCCTAATGCTTCACTGTGATGGGCTTGTGATGCCACTTGGATATGCCAAACAATTGCTCTTTTCTTTAGATGTTATGAAAGGGGGGGGGGGTTAAATCTGCAGAAGAAAATAAATCTCTTATGTGCAAACATCCTTTAGGCTTAGGAATGTTAGGGACAGGTTTCTTAAAATGCTTTACTCTGACCTATGGTGGAACTTCATGGTCACAAGGCAATCAGCAAGTTAAATGGTCATGTGTTGGTTAAACTACACTGATATAAAAGGATTAGAGTGGGCAGGGAAACTCTCCTGACTGGATCAAAAGGATTAACAAGTAATGGACCATAACACAAACTGAAGAGCATCTTGTCTTTTCAGATCGGTCCTGCAAACTGTATTTAGCTGCTGCAAGGATTCTGGTAACGCAGGTATTGTATTGATCTGCAGAGTAGCTGAAAAGCTTCATGTAGTAAGATGTTTATTGGCTTAAAGGCACATCGTCTACATCAAAACATCTTGTTTATAGATTTATACTCTTAAAGGTGGCTTTTTTTTGTCTAATGTTTAGATGTATATGTTGGCTACCTGTAGTTCATGAATCAAGCTTGCACAAAGATGTTTATGGCAAATATAAAAAATACAGATACTTAATAGGTTCTGTGTCTTTAAATGGAATGTGAGACTTAAAATTTTAAATATTATGGCTTTAGTCCAAAGAAATGAGGGCAGAAGAGCTGACTAGTGGTTTGTTTTTTTCCCTGTCTTGTATTTATATAATAGAGGTTCTGTTTATTACTAAACAGGGATTATTTTTTTGTAGTCTATAAACTGTTTATGCATATGTGAATTGACATCTAAAAAACTAGCCTATCTCTGCGTAAATTCTGGGTTACACCCATCATGTTAACTATTCATTAAGCCTGCCTATTAAACGTTCTCGATTCAATAGGAGAATGTGTGCATCAAAGTAGGGCAGGTTTGTTCCTGTGCATTGAAGTTTCATCTCAAAGGATTTTATTATACTTCTGGAAGTTATGATCCTGACCACACCAGTTTTTTAATCTCTCTGCTTTTCAACAGCTTGGAAACTGCCTGGAATACAACATGCTGTGCTATAAGCCTGGGCATATCTATGCCGTTGTACTGCTGGTCACCATCTATGACCTGGTCTCTGCACAATTTCCACGCCAATGTGCTACTCCAGAAGCCTTAATCAGTGGAGAATGTTGTCCTGGTCTATTTCCCCAGGCATCTCCAGATTCAAGTGACCAGTGTGGCTTTACTGTAGGTCGTGGTCTGTGTGTAGCAGTTACAGTTGACACTAGGCCTCATGGACCCCAGTATCAACTTGATGGGTTGGATGACCGTGAACAGTGGCCCATAAAATTCTTTAATAGGTCTTGCCTGTGCAATGGCCGGTTCTATGGTTATAACTGTGGCAGCTGCAGACCTGGATGGACTGGAGACAACTGTGATGAGCCACTTGTAGTGGGTAAGTAAGGAAGGCTATTATTACACCAAAATAACCTGCAATAAATGTGGTATGTTTTACTTGAAATTTATCTCTGATTCAAGTAGGCACTTAATGTGGTTACTATTGCTCTTTTTACTAATTAGTGGGTTTTTTTTTTTCTAAAATGCTAAGCATTTTTCTGGGATTTTTGTCTTTTTTTGAGTCTGTCAATCGTTGACTATTCATTAATGTGTTTCCATAATTGAGTATGGTTAAGTAAAATGGTTCATGTATATTTTAGTGAGAAAAAATGTCTTGGACATGCGTCCTGAGGAACAGCAACGCTTCATTAATGCTCTTGATCTTGCAAAAAGGACAGTGCATCCAGACTATGTCATTGCTACACAACACTACAACTCCCTTATAGACCAGGAAAGGAACACCACGAACTTTCAGAATATCTCCATTTATGACTTCTTTGTTTGGACCCATTACTACAGTGTCAGCAAAACCTTTCTTGGGCCAGGTAATGGAAGCCTGGGTGGTATTGATTTCTCTCATGAAGGTCCAGCTTTCCTTACATGGCACAGATACCACTTGATGCAGCTGGAAAGGGACATGCAGGTATGATATATTGCATACAACATGATTAGTCTTAAATTCTAGTTATTTCATGTTCCATGACATGTTATGACCAAATGGCCTTACAGCATAACATTTTATTGCAACTGGTGTAATATTACAAAACTTTTACAAGTATAGTTATTTGGTGACAAGGAATGCGCAAAATGGGGGTGTATATGATGGTATGCCATACGGTCTCTTCTCCCACTGATTTAACCTCTATTCATGTCCATTCAGTTTGTTTTCATACCATCACTTCTAAAATTCTCAAGCTGCTTTAAAGCCTTTTGGATGGTTGGAGCCAACAGTAATATAGTTTAACGGTTTATTATACAAAGCATATTTAACAAAGAAATAGGGGTATATTTACTGAGCAGTGAGATTGAAAAGTGGGATCAGATTTAAGTTCACATTCTCCAGTGTGTAAAATGAAACGGAGGGCTTAAATCCAATCTCACCACTTAGTAAATATACCCCATGGACTTTTCTGAGAGCCACATTTGATTATGTTGTCACTGGCTGTTTGATTTTGATGTATACTGATTATTAAGTACAGAATCAGTGTTTGCATACTGTTAAGCACAATGACCTATTAAAGCTTGTCAATGAAAAATTAGGTTAGAAAGTGTCTTGGTACTTTCATTAGACTACATCCATAACTTTATTTCTCCAGAACCTTCTGCGTGATCCTTCATTTGCCCTCCCCTACTGGAACTTTGCTATTGGTGGAAATGAGTGTGACATCTGCACTGATAACCTGCTGGGTGCCAGAAGCAATTTTGATCAAACACTCTTGAGTCCAAACTCTTTATTCTCTCGTTGGCAAGTTGTATGCGAATATGTGGAAGATTATGAAAGCCTAGGAACTATATGCAACAGTAAGTTCAATGTCTTACTAAGAACATGTTTGTACAGCACTATGGAAGTGTGACGCCATATAATTGGGAGAAACAATATAATTGTTAACAAACAACACAAATAGGTAGGGGTACAAAATGATTACACAGGAGGGGAATAATGTGTGGTGCTGGAATGTGGAATGACAAGGAGCACAAAAATAGAGACTGTATACTAGTTGAAGAACATCATGGTTTAATAAGTGCAGAGATGTGTAAACAGGAAGGTGGGTGGGGATGATCTCTGCGGCTTTTGCATTTCTCCTGTATACAATGAAATACTAAGTGTTTTTATGCAGAAACAATGTTTTAATGACCATATTATATTTATTTAGATACAGCTGGAAGTCAGATAAGAAGAAATCCTGCTGGGAACACTGCACGTCCTATGGTTCAGAGACTACCTGAAATGGAGGATGTTCTGGCCTGCTTGGAAGTGAATTTATTTGATACACCTCCTTATTTCTCAAATTCTTCAGACAGCTTCCGGAACACCATTGAAGGTAACTCAAATTTTTTTAAATTATAAATGGTAACTTAGCCATGGGAGGGCCAGATTTAATTCTCCAAAGTGCCCTACATAATGTCCACAGGGCCTTTTTAAATAGAGCCACATATAATAAAAAAAAAAAAAATTTCTGTAATGGAAGTGAAAAGTGCTAATCACGCTTTTCCCCGTCTTTGCAGAATCTGTAGTATCCATGAATGGACTAGCTTTTCATTTTGTCATACTTGTTTATAGGGTACAGTGAGCCCAACGGAGAGTATAATCCTACAGTTCGAAGTCTTCATAACTTGGCTCATCTGTTTCTTAATGGGACTGGAGGACAGACTCATCTGTCGCCCAATGATCCAATCTTTATTCTTCTACATACCTTCACTGATGCAGTCTTTGATGAATGGCTGAGAAGACATAGTTCAGGTAAGGCTTTATTTTAAAGATAAATGGTTAGAAGCATCCTCCTACCTTTTTTTTTTTTTTTTTTTTTTTTTTTTTTTTTTTTTTTTTTTTTTTTTTTTTTAGTTGGTCTTTATTTTTTACAGCATGTAGCTTAGCCAAAAGGTTATCACTGAATACCTGACACTACTAACTTTCTAAAAATGTAAAGTATTATGTTTTTTTTCTGCAGATTTGAATCCATATCCACTGGAGAATACACCAATTGGCCACAACAGACAGTACAATATGGTCCCCTTTTGGCCACCAGTGACTAATAATGAAATGTTTGTGCTGGCACCAGAAAACTTGGGATATTCTTATGATGTCCAATGGCCTAGTAAGTAATCAAACTGTCACTGTTGCTTATATTTTAAAAACTATATTATCTTTGTTTAAATGGGAAACTATTATGTACAAAATACGACCGAAACTTAAAATGCTCTTGCATACGATCCCTCAGCAGCCACCACAATGCAACAATAACTCAAACTAATTTTGATTACACTTGCAGAGTGCAGGGATCTATATAAATATAAGTCCAAGATAGATATGCAAAAAGTCCAATATCTTAAGATCCAAAAGGAGGGTTCAATGTTCCATCCATAACTATATAGGAAATGGGGAGGGGAAAAAGAACACAATGAAGGGTGCCTCACTTGCTCCCCCATTTTACAACAATTGCATTTGCTTGAAGTGTCTTGATAAACTCTACTATTCAAAGTTCTAATACTTGTTCCTTGAAATATGACTGCTGATGGTACAGACCCAGTTATCAATCTCGCCATTTCCAATGAATCACACTTGAAGATCTGTGTGCTAATATCTCCCGCCTGTGTGGTGGCTGTGCACCGGAGTCCATCTTCCTGAGTCCTGGGGAAGAGTTTCTTCATGGGCAATGTCACTGTAGGCTTTTCTTGGTTGGCTTCTGACTATTCAACTATTTTAGGTCTAGCTATGTGGGCATGCATATTCAAATGTTTGAAGTAGGGGGTTTATGGGACAAGATGTCACATACCTGTCAAAACTGTATATTGGTAATGGTAGCATCATGAAGCTGATCAGTACTAACCATTCATTTCCCAGTGTATCACAATCAATATATTTTTAATGAAACATTGGACAACTTTGTTTCCACAAGGATGTTTTCCAAAATCAAAGGATAGAATTTTTATAGATCTAGCATCAAACCTAGCCTTTCCATTTATAGAAACATCCAAATAATGGATGGCTCTATGTGGGCCACATCACCTTTTTAGGTACATCCCCCTGGCTAAGAAATCTTAGATTGGCATTCATGGCACATATATAATGTACACTGTAACAAAGCATTTGGAAATGTGCATTCTTATATAAAAGCAACAGAATGCTTTCCATTTAGTAGCATATGTGCTTACAGAAATTGGTATTAAAAATGGTCTGTATGTAGAGGTCACTTATGTTCTTCAAAGGTTGCATAGACAAACTAAGTAATGACCATACTACTAGATGTTTCTTGTCTGGGTTTTGCTTGGTTTTTAATACTGGTTACTCTTGAAACAATTATCTTACTTACACTCTGACTAATAGTTTAGTATGAAAGCTAAATGGTTTCAGTGGTTTGCAATCTATAGTAGAACTAAACTAAATATGAGCAATATATTTTTCATGTACTCGGGTTAAATATCATCTTTTATTTATAGGTCGTGCATTGAGCAATACGGAGATCATCACCATAGCAGTCATAGCTGCTTTAGGACTTGTGGCTATTATCTTTGCTGGTGCTACATGTGCTGTGCGACGCAGGAGCAGGAAGAGTGACGTACTTCAGCCACTTCTAGGTGAATCCTACCCACGTTATGCTGAAGACAAAGAAAATACTCAATCTGTGTGAAAACTCATGTCTTATCCATTTTGCATTATTATTGGCTTGGAAGTTTTTCAAAATTCCAAAAGGCTTATGGGCCATGTAGATGTTGTAGGTTACTTGTCTGTATTAAAGCTAGCTCATTTGTAAGGTAGTTCCATTCATTGTGCTACAACAAGCACTATACAATGCATTGCATCTATGGCCAATTACTGTATGTGAACTATGAAACCACCTACCAATGGTAAATGTGACTTAAATGCAAAGGGCAATCTGACCATGAATAAAGACTTGCTTTGCAAATTAGTGTGAATATCCACTTTTATTTTTATGAATGTGTATGATAGTGTTCAAATACACTAAATTCTCTGCAGTCTATTCTATCTGTGCAGAATATTTAACTAGCCTGTCTTTTGGTTCATCCAGTGATATTTTAAAGTATAGATTAAAACTAGAGAAAGTTAAATGTCATTAGCAGTGCATGTTTTTCAAATCTCCTTGCTGGAGCCAGGGGTGGGCTGATACCTATGCCAAATGGCTGGCCACCTCATTGGCGGTCAGGCCGCACTAATCTGCATGCATTTATAAACTAAATGTGCTCTACCGGATCACTGGTGGTTCAGGGCTGTATCATTTGCCAGGGACTCGTGTTAGCTCCCAGATCTGCAGAACATAGCTCTAACTCCCTTTTCCCTCCCTTTTCGGGCTGCTGGCCCAGGTATGTGTCAGTGGGGAGATGGGACAGAGCAATGTTCTTCAGATCTAGAAAGGTCAGTAGTATAATCTGCAGCATATCACTGTCAGGGGGAGATAGACAGAGCAATGTTCTGCAGTGATGTAGTAATCTGCCAGATATATCACATACCTCCCAACAGGAAGGAAATAGTGTTTTTTTTTTGTTTTTTTTTTCTAGGACGGGCCACTACTTGGGGGGGGGGGCCCCCCCCATGCCAAAATTTGTCTGCCAGCCCCTGGCTGGAGTATGTGTGGTCATTACTAACTGAAATATAGGTACCACCTGTTGCTCAAGCAGTCATTAGTGACTTGTCACATTCTGTCATTACTCCTTTCCAGCTTGGCTGCAAATATACATGTGCATGTATTTTTCTCATGTTGCCTATGAAAATATTCTCCAGAATGCACCTTTGTCAATATTGTTTTGAACCCAAAAGCTAGAATGTATGTCAGGGACCAAATCAGTCTGGGGATGCTATATTGTAGTACGCTTTTAAAGCTGAGGGCATATAACATGAGGGGGTTGCATCTGGAGGCCACATTGCTTGATGGGGCAAAATCTAAATGCCATGGTTCTTCAGTGTACTACATTTCAGAATACCTTTGTTTTAATACTAAGGAAATGTACTTTTTTACTTCTGCCTCTAGGTGTCATGATAGCACTACTTTATCACAAACGAATCCGTTTTCCAGCATTCTAGTTTCTATAAGAATATATATCCAGCAGCTGGGTTAGTGTTTAGTTCAAGAGTTGGCATAGATTCAGTTTCTGAGCTGATAACCAGTTCCTAAATAATTTTAGTGTGAGCAACTAACTGGGATTTAAACATTCTATAGAACCATTAGTGGATAAACTATTGTGTCAATAAGTATTAAACTTTATCACTTCATTGTTTATTTAAAAAAAATCACTAACAAATGGAAAGGCAGAAGTGTACACATGAACAAGCTATACAATTGTGTTGTGACAATGGCTCAAAACATTTTGTATATAAAATTGAGGTATACCAAATTTCTGTTTTACAANCTTATTGAGGTAAGTGTTTTAAATGTTCAGTTCTACCTTTTGTCTAGAATTAACTACACTAAAGCTGGTCATACACCAAGAAATTGCTCTAACTGAAATATTTTTCAAGAGTGGGCAAAACCATGTTGAATTGCGGGGAGAACTAAATTAATTGCAATTAGAGATGTGCTGTTACTGTTACGGGTACGAGCTGAGCCGAGTCAGCGTCGCTGACGTCGAACGCCATT
>JABWIB010002431.1:13869-25323 GCA_016617825.1 Platyplectrum ornatum | reverse complement strand
CCCCCGCAGCTTCAATGCAATTCACACTGAGATGGAGAACAAAAATAGGTCATAGTGCATCCACGCAGCATCACTCACCTCTCATAGAAGTCATCTCTGTAGTAATCAAAGTCAAAATCATAGCCACTGTGAAGAGAAGAAAGGGAATAGTACATTACCAGCGCATTGTGCCACAAAATATAAAAACCTGGCTCTCCTATAGTATATTTCTGGTGCCCATTACTCTATGGGCTTCACAGCGTTTTCCCTGAGCATGTCATCCAGGAAAGTTCACGGTATTGCCCCTGGTATCCGCAGATCACTAAATTACACATTAAAGGTGTCATTTCTGTTTAATATGCTGCCCACTGGGAGTTCTGGTGAAGGTAGAAGGATGTGCAGCGTGTTTCTGCAAGAGCATCATAAAGAACATTATTTGCAGTCCTCAACCTTTGCTTCCACTCTGTATTAACACCGATCCGTTCTGGTGGCTGTACTGACTCTAGAGCAGGGGTTCTGACCCAGGGGAAGCCCTGACTGGTGGTATGCAGGGCACTGGGCAATACCGCATGACAGAGAATCAATGTAATAAAATATGGGCAATAACATATGTAAAGAATAGATCTGAAAGTCATTACAAGAATATCGAAAAATACATTTGCAGTGGGTATAATATAGCACATATGTATATATACAACAGGAGGGCAATGTGTAATATCATTTTCTAATAACAGAGAAGTGTTGATAGAGGGATCTGGGTGAAGAAACGAGCTGAAAAGAAGCTAATGAGGACAGAACAGTATTGGTCAGTGGTACTTGACCTCATTCCATCAGTGGTACACATAGTAAAAATATAGTATATAGGAAATATAAAATATAGGGAATATAATAATAATAATAATAATAATAATAATAATAATAATATATATTCCCTATATATAAGGGCACACCTTTCATGTATCTCTCCACCTTTCCCTTCCCATCTTTCCCAGCCTGCATGCTCATGACTATGTTATTCTCTGTATCGTTGCTTTTTGTATATTACATGCAACCCAGGAGGTTCTGGTTCTGATTAAATGATGCTGTCTGTTACAGGTAATTCCTCTTCAGAACCTGAGATAGTAGAGAGGATATACCCAGCGTAGATTCAGAGGGGCAGCAATCTGAGGACCCTACATTTATGTATTTGCACTCAGCACTGTTATAGGCTGACACCCAAATCGTCTAAGCTAATGAGCTATCTTAGCCCCACCCCCAATACCACATGGCTCCACCCATCCAAACTTGGGCCCAGCCACTTTGTTATGGGGCCTGAGTCTGTCATGTTCTGCTGCAACTATCAACCTGAGGAGCTCATTTTTACATCAGGACACCCGAGTGTTAAGTTGAACCCTGGGTTTGGAAGAGGGTTGCATTATGGGGGTTTGTTTAGAAAAGTACTTGTTTATAGTTAGGTGGTCCAATCAGCTTGGGTAAGCTATATAAACCCCTGTGGTCCCATTACCCTCTCTTTGCTTATTAATAGGATGATGGTTATGGCGCTTGTGTGGTTGGTTTAATTTCCTTACAGCTTAATTATTAAGTCTTAATCACGTAACCTTAAGAGGTTATCTGATGGTAATTGTTTTTCTCGTTAGTGGGAAGACGGCGGAGTTCTCAGTGGATAAAGCAAGACAGAATTTTCAGCCATGGGATTTCTCCCTTATCCTGGCTCGTTGGTTTAATTGCAAGTGTAGGCGTCAGGGACCCTGGGTTTCGTTTTATGGATTGGCCCAGGTCTACGAGCATAGGCAAACGCAGGGGGGTTTCTGGTAGCTGTATTATATGTGGGTTATATTAAGTATTAGGAGTGACGCAATATACATTAGTATAGTCCCATTCCTGGATACCAATCAATCCTATAATATATATATATATATATATATATATATACTGTATATATATATATATAGATATAGATCTAACTATCTATCTATCTATCTATCTATCTATCTATCTATCTAAATGTATCAGTATTGTATGTTTCTTCACAGTATATGAATATACCCAATATGTATTTTATATAGTGTGTCTACTCCACACCCCTATGCTTTAGAAACCCCTCTTCCAAGATCCTGCGTTTGCCCCTGACGGGGTTATATGAGGTCATGGGTAATTGGATGTGATTGGGGGCCTTTGGGATTGTGGTGGGTAAAATGCCTCTACTTCATCTCCCCCTCCACTTCTGTAACCATCTTTCTGTAACGTGTTGCCTATTGTGATTTGGTTACCACTGTAATGTCGTGTAATGTGAGGATCGTTATTATGTTATGTCGATTCCTTTTTTTACCAACCAAGGTTATTTGGAAAAGGGGGGGGGGGGCTGGTGTTAGACTGTAATCCCAATTTACCTGACTCAACCTCAGGGCTTAATGTATATTGTGAATTATTGAGAAATTCTGTATTTGCGATAAATAATGTGAGCTCGCAATAAGCAAGGATCTCACATTACAGTGCAACCTCATATATGTATACGTTGCATATTAAATGCTATTTCCGTCCTTTAAGAGGACCCGATTCGATCTCTGACATCTGCACAGCAAGATGTGAGCAGCCGTTCTCATATCGTAATCATGCTGTTTAACCAATTCCCTTTTGAAGTCATGTGTAATTTATACTCAAAGTGGTAAGATTTTATAACTTAATGGGATTGAATTTTTTTTATCGAAGCCCTGAAAAATCCTTAATATGAGAAATCCAATAATTATTTTAATTGCCTCTGAAATTACTGCAAAACCGCCAGTGATTTCTTTTATACTTTCAGCCTCTCTAATTGGTTTTAAAAGATAATTGTGGCATGATAGCCATTTTACAGTCAAAGGGGGATTTTAACCCTGTACAAATAGGGATAGTGTCAGAATCCAGTGTCAGCATCTGGGCCACTATATATATACATATCTCTCTCCGCTCAGTCATAATTAGTGCAGCAGCAGTTAATGAGATGAGATCTAATGTGTTTTTCAAGATGTTGTATAAAATGAAGAAAAATCAACGTTCGCAGATGAATTCATTAGTGATATGTGGCATTTTTTTTTTTATTAAATTGGAAACCGCAGACTTCCTGTCACTTATCTGACTGAAGGGCCCTACAGACCGGCTTCTTAGTCACCTTTGCAGAATACGGCTAATACTCTGCTATACGATAAACATAGAGACACGTCTATGATAGTATATATAATTGTCACACGTGATATTAATCAGTAGCAGAGCAGTGAGCCCGCACAAGAGGCCTCCGTAGAGACTCAGGAGAAAATCTATGTGTGGATGAAGTTGATGATATAGTCCCTATGTAAGGGAGTAAGGCTTTTCCTGACTGGTTTCAATCATTTGGTGTATGTACCACGGGGTTGCCAACTTACCCTCCCGGGAGAAACCAAAGGCAGGTAGCATAGGGGTGGGAGGCATGAATTATCATGCTCAAAGCTCCACCCCCTGGATGAAAATTCATACTTTCACTATGGATGGGCAGGATTTAATGTCATGAAATCCTGTGGCCCCATAGTAATGATCCGTGCTGAAGACAGTGATTTACATTGATTTCGCTGCCTCAGCCCAGGTTCTGGGAGATTTTGGCTGTCTCCACTGTCTCCAGACCAGTGCACACAACTGCACAAACTAATGGATGGGACAGTCACCTGAAATAGGAACTGTCTAGGAGGATTCGGCATAGTTGGAAGGTTTGGGTAAAACCACAGTGGGTGGCTGAGCTGGTGGTGGTGTGTCACTATCTTGTAACATGCATACATGCATTATACAAAGCTAACACACAAAGCATGGGCATTGCCATTTTTCTGTCTTCTGACTGATTTCCTACCTGTACAGAGCAGCGGTGGCACGCTTTAATCCTTTGGGTCTGTTGGGTCTGGGTTCTCCAGCCATGTTGATGTCTGTTGAGAAAGATACAACACAATAAAAATGTTGCAGATCCCTAGAAGCAGATCAGCTGAAGAACACTATCACCTAGCCATAAACATGTACTAGCAGGAACAGGAGTCTAAATAGAAACATCTCATTCAAATGATCACATTGTGTTTCTTTTTTGTGTCTGGTGTCTACTGCTGTATGTAGTTAATAATTAAATAATAACAAGACTGAAACAAATCTGTCATATCTTTTGCAAATTTAAAGGTAAAAATTTGCCACTGTTTTGCACAATACCAAAAAGCAGCCGCAACTCAATTAAAGTGCAGGAAAACAAGAACATCTGAATTCTGGATCAAGTCATTCTCAATGACGAGACAACATCCACTAGAAAACAGACTACATCGTACAATGTGCTATGTGTCACTGAAAGTGGGGCCTGTGACTGGCCTTCTAACCATCGATTAGACACATATTATATTTCACGTTGGCAATAAATTATAAAAAATTACATTTTATTAAAGAAAACATCTCCCAACACTCCATGTATGAGTGGTATTTGGGAGCAGACTTTTAACAGGGTTTAGTGCAACAAGTTACAGTACAGACAGCGATTCGCATTGTGGGGGTCACACACTTCTTATCTGCCCTTATTTTATGTGTGGATCATATTGGAAACCCGTGTGATTGATGGAAATGATTGATGATGCATGGATGTGTAGCACTGCATTCGGAGATTGACCGGGTCCAATCTTTTACAGAAGCTATACCTCCCAATTTCAGCGGGACAGTCACGATATTTGGGTGACACCTACAAGTTTTACTATGGATGGACGGGGTTTGATGTCATTAAATCTCACCCATTCATAGAAGAGATTGGGGCTGGAGGTAGTGATTTTATGAAAATGACTGCCTCAGCCCAGGTGCCGTGAGATACCGGGAGAATTGCCCGAAATTCAAGAGTCTCCTGGAAATTCAAGTAGAGTTTCTCTAACCAGCTAGTATAAGGAACGCTGCACACAATTACTGAGGAATTAGACACTCTTTCAGCTTTCCGTGTGATTGATCATGGCAGTCATTGTGTAAAGATATACTCTTCTTGTCTTCTGTTCTCCTGATCATGTCTCCAGCGCTGACCTTGCTGTGGCCCGTCTGATGTATGAGCAGTCTCCTGCTCCAGCCACCATCCTGCAAATCATGGTGTGAAGCTGACAAGCAGTTCTACAGCAGCAATCTGAGCGTGGCTGTGTATGCCAGTCCGGGGAGAACCCACCGTATATTATACCAGGCTCTGCCAGGCCAAGAAGGGCGCACATTTCATACAGTGGAGAGTCCTGCACCGCCTCACCCAGACAGATTTAAAGCATCTTTTCCAGTCGTTGTAATGAGTTACTGCTCTGTCCACAACACTAAGGCACCGTGTCAATGTCATTTTAAAACGTTTGCTTGAGAGAGACAGAGAAGCTGCAGCGGTTATAATCTGTAGGGCTTTCCTAGATGCTGTATGGGACAGGGATCTATACATAGAAAATAGGCCAAACAATAGAAATATTAGATATATACATAAGAGCATGACGTTTTATTAGGGTAAAATATAGTATTATTGTATTATAGTATAATACAGGACCCAGGCGGACGCAGTGATCTGATGTAAATCACTGCCTCTGCCCTGATTGGTACTATGAGTGGGCCCGCACATTCATAGTAAATGTATGAAGTTTGCCGTGCCCAGGGGGGGCAGGTCTTTGGGCTTGATTTTGGTTATTTTTAACATTCCCCCTTTCCCTCTATGGAAGCTCCATTAAATATAATCCCTGTTCTTGTGTATTTAATCCTAAAAATAAAATAATTCATCGTTCAAAGGTATTTAGTCATGGTTAGGACAGTACTATGGCTGGTAAATAATTGAAGATACTGTAATATAAAGAAATAATTCAAAACATAGAATGTGTCAATGGAAAAAATAACATGTACATGCATTAACACAATATATCTGCTAGTTAAAATTAATGATCAGAAAAAATGTATTAAAAATGTATTTTGATTCCAGTAGGAAGATGTTTCGCATTTTAAAGTCGAGTAAAATGTCTCGGCTGAAGGTCATCAGTATCGGTGACCTTCTTGGGTTTTATTCCTACATTACTCTTCAAGATGTAAAAAGGAAAGCATTACTGATGTATTACGCAGAGAGGTAATGAGATCCCTTATTCATAGAATGGGGAGGAGGGATCCTCATACGGTGTCTGTGCTGGGTAAATTGTTTATATAGGTATGAACACAGTGCCAGAGATCCAATAGCCGATCCCTGCTTTATCCACATATCCATGAAGCACTTGGAATTCTGACATTGCTCCTGTAATGCCGGGATAATGCCGGCATATCTTAATTAAGTTTTTGTGACAACAATCTTCACTCCAGACCACATCCAGGTCTCCATTCTCTCAGAGACCAGTGCAGGCGAGTGGGCGAACTCCACTGTCTCTCCCCTCTCTCGTGCAGGGATTGCAGGGATATGGCAGTGCTTAAGCTACTATACCCCTGCTTTAAATGACTGCGGATCACCGGTCTGTGCAACTGCTGATCTCTTCAAACCCTCCTTATAACTTAAATATATGCCATTATCTGTTGTAGGTGGGCGGAGGACCAGCCCAGCATAGCATACGGGACATCATTCCATACATTTAGGGGGGATCAGCACATCTGGTGCATATTCCACCCGGCTTCTGCAATCTGCGTGCGGAAGTCGTGTATTGGCTACAAAGCTGTATGTCGTCCCATATACAGCTTTATTAACACTATGGATCTCTCTTTGATAGACAGGGGCCAGACTTTATAAATCCCCCTCCATGCTACTGTCAGCACTATGGTGCTTTGGAAACTATTCCCACCTACTTAGAATCCCAGTCACGTCCACCTAATGAAAGGCTAAATGTGGTCCTCCATTATTGCGAGTTCATAAATAAGTTCAATGAGACACCAGCATCTTTATACGAAAAGTTAAGTCAACAAATTGCTGCAATATAACTAGAAACAATGACTCCTATCGTACCCATCTGCACAATAACAGCAGCTGCTATGGTATATTCCTCATGTTTCATGAACATTGCATGCCACAAAACGTAATAGAATATACTCTAAAGAACGTAGTGCCGCTCCGTACAGATGTACAACATCCTTAAGAATATAAACCTGGCATTCACTTAACAAGAATAATAGCTACTAGAAAAGTTTAATATAGGTTAATATCATTCAGATGTAATAATCAATGATACAACTAATAGAATTAAGGGGAACATCTGCTTGTAAGGAGAAGCTGATTCCATACTATTCATACTGACACATTAGTACACTTACGCGGAATCCATAAAAAGGTCTGAGAATTTACTAACCAGGGTGATTGAAAAGTGGGGATGTTGCCCATAGCAACCAATCAGATTCAAGCTCTCAGTTTCCTTTTACATACTGGAGAATGTAAGCAAATGAATGCTAATGCTTAATGTATTCCGAACTCTGAAAGACTGTTCCCCACATTTGAACCTCCCTGCAATCTCCCGGCTTAGCTGCCACATGCAATTGGATCACAAAAAATAATACAAAATAAATAAGTAATAAGTAATAAAAAAGCAATTTAATGGTGAACAATAAGCTTCTGGGAGACGTATGCTTACTGGTATACTTCCCCACTTCAACCCTCTGAATGAAAGTGGTGGTATAATTGTGCCTGGAAGAATGCTTTGGTGTCTCGGGTCTTTCATGTCATTGTGGAAATATTTGTTCTATATTATATCATTATAGCACATTGCCTGCTCTGGGGTGTGTTTACTGGCTTTTAGTCTCCTAGGTAACAGCAAAAAACCCATCAAGATCAGATATGAGGGGGTGATAATGGGACAAATGGCTGAACAAGATCATAGCTTGGTTAAAAAAAAATATTATGCAAATCAATTTGTGTAATTGTTTGAGTGTCCCAGAAATTCCAGGATAGACGGCAACCCTGATTTACACTCTATCCCCTGGCAGATCAGTGTGGTCTTTCCCATTAACTCCTTTTCTTCTGTTACTCCCAACTTAACTCCCATGATTTACTAAACTGCGGGAATAAAAAAGTGGAGATGCAGACCCTCCAACATGACCCATTCCACCAGGTACAAAATACTCTGTTCTGGAACTTCCAGCAATCAGTTACTATGGTAACCACCATTGTTACATTACTCAGACATCAGNAGGTACAAAATACTCTGTTCTGGAACTTCCAGCAATCAGTTACTATGGTAACCACCATTGTTACATTACTCAGACATCAGTTAGTTCGTTATAACCAGGTGAGTGACAGCTGAAAGCCCAGGAGTGGAGTATTATGTACCTGGTGGAATGGGTCATGTTGGAGGGTCTGGAGATGCTAGATGCTATAGCTAGGGTGACCCAGACAGTCCCCATTTTTATACTCACTGTCCCATTGTCCCTGTAAGCTGTGCCAATGTCCCAGCCTGCCACCACCTTCTTGCCTATCTTCCTCTCTCTATCTAAGGCTGTCTGTCTGTCTATCTCACTCTCTGGGGCTGGCTGTCTGTCTCAGGGGTTGTATGTCTGTCTGTCTCTCTCTAGGGCTATCTGTCTGTCTCTCTCTGAGGTTGTCTATCTCTGAGGCTATCTGTCTCACTCAGGGCTGGCTGGATGTCTGTCTCTGGGGCTGTCTGTTTGTCTCTTGGTCTGTTTGTCTGCCTCTATCCCTTTATCTTTAGGGCTGTCTGTCTGTATGTCTGTGTCTATGGGACTGTCTGTATCTGGGGCTGTCTGTCTGTCTGTCTCTATCTGTCTCTCTCTGGAGCTGTCTGACTCTCAGGTGGTACGATGTGTGATATTACTATTTTCTGCAGGTATGGTGTGTGATATTATTAGTTCTAGGGGTATGATGTGTGATATCATAAATTTCAGAGGTACGGTGAGTAAGCAATTAAAATATGTGCACATTGTAGGCATCGCTGCGTCTGTTATGATCCCTTTTGTACAATGAAAACATTACCATGGCCTAAATTCACTAAGCGAGGAGGGGAATAGAAAAGTGGGGATGTTGTCCATAGCAACCAATCAGATTCAAGCTCACATTCTCCAGTATGTAAAATGAAACTGAGAGCTCGAATCTGATTGGTTGTTATGGGCAACATCCCCACTTTCAATTCCCCTGCAAACTCCCCACTTAGTGAATTTAGGTCTATATGTAAAATCAGACTCTGTGATAAGCCACGGCCACAAAGCCACGCTCAGGCCCGAGGTTTCCCCCAGAAAATTCTGGTCACCCGACCACAGCAACCAATCAGATTATAGCTCTCAGTTACAGTTTACATACTGGAAAATGTCAGCTAGCGTCTGATTGGAGAATGTCAGCTAGCGTCTGATTGGAGAATTTCAGCTAGCGTCTGATTGGGCATCATCCCCACTTTGCCATTCCCGCAGCTTACTAACTACAGGTCATTATCTCAACACTGCATATAAAACATTGTGGCCATTAAACCGTCTTTGGAAAATGGAGGAAATGCTTTTACTGTCTATCTGAGAACATCAGCAAAAAGACATAAAGGAACTGAGCAATGTGTACAGAAAATCATTAGGAGAGTTATGTTATGCTTGTGTTAGGAGCGGTAAGACCTTGTGCACAAGTAAACCAAGACGTGGCCGCTATTGAAGGCTTTGCAAACACAGAACATGGTTACAAAGGTCTGTCTTCAAAGACACATACGGGGCAACGGGAAAGCACAGATGTGAAGGGCAACGAAAGGTGTGAAAGCCTTTAAGCCTACTAAAAATGATGTTCACATCCACTTATTTCATATTTACAAGATGACCTTATGTGTTCACACATCTGCATCACTTTTATTTGTTGACCGTTTTGCTGTAACATAGTTTCACTGAGACATTTTTGTGAAAGGACATTACAAAATAAATCTGTGGCAGTAATGATGGTCAGAAGAGCGGTAGCTACAGTATATGGCAGAGATCAAGTGAAAAAGACCGAGTATGTTTGGCAAAATAGTAATTGCACGGTGCATCCAGACTGAAAAAAAAAAAACCCAGGTCAAGGTCAAGTGACCCAGATTTTTTCCCAGGACCAATGTAGGGTTTTACTGGGATTTTTCCCAGGTGACTGCAGTGGAAAAGTGGTATCCCTTTAAAAAATAGGAGCTAAAAATACTCCATTCAGTGAAAATAGTGTAAACCCTGGAAAAAACCCAGGTTCACACTGCAGTAGAAAAGGGGTCTTTTTTTTGACCTGGGAAAAATGCAGGGGAAAAATCCAGGTCCTGGGTTTTTGGTGGAAAAGAGGTATAAGAGGGAACCTCTATATTGCAGACTAAGAGGGGACCTCTATACTACAGACCACTAAGAGAGAACCTCTGGACATTAGACAAATAAGAGGGGACATCTATATTAAAGACTGGCTAAGAGGGAACCTCTGAGCTGCAGACCACTAAGAGGGGACCTCTGTACTGCAGACCGACTAAGAAGAAACAACTGTACTGTAGACCACTAAGAGGGAACATCTCTAAAGTAGAACACTAAGAAGGAACCTCTGTACTGCAGACTGACTAAAAGGGGACCTCTGTACTGCAGACCACTGAGAGGGGACCTCTGTATTGCAGACAGACTAAGAAGGAACCACAGTACTGTAGACCACTAAGAGGGAACATCTCTACTGTAGAACAGTATGAAGGAACCTCTGTACTGCAGACTGACTAAGAGGGGACCTCTGTACTGCAGACCACTAAGAGGGAACCTCTCTACTGTCGAACACTAAGAAGGACCTCTGTACTGCAGACTGACTAAGAGGTCAGCTCTCTCTTTCACATAACTTATGAAGTTCACACTTCTGTTATGCAAAAATATATATATAGTTATAGAAAACATAACAAATAGTAAAAAAAATAAAAATAAAAAAAAGCAAAGAACCGTCCTTGGAACATTTTGACAAATGGAAGCTATATCTATTTATCTGGCCTTTTAGATCTCTCAACAATAATAAACACAATGTTCCGTTAGTTTACTCACCCAACGTCTGCCCAGCCAGCACTCGTCCATTCTCGCCAAGGACAGCTCCCCGGGCATGTCTTTCATTTAAGTACTGTACAAAAGCATATCCTTTGTGCACGGAGCAGCCAACCACGCGGCCGTATTTAGAGAAGATGGACTCCACATCACTTTTCTTCACCACTGCTGTGTTTAGGTTCCCAATGAAGACTCTGGAATTCAAGGACTTGGGGTCGTTTTTGTTGGTGATGTTGCTGGTGGAGGCCTTCAGGGACATCTTCACCCCTGATGCTGAAAACAGAAAACAGAATGCGTGTGAGCTCCCGCCAACAGAGCAAGTAGTTAAGCAGGGTTACTTCTTATATATGATTGATTTATTGGCCTGTATAAGCTTTTTAGTAGCTTTTATTCATTGATTTACAGTATCTTTATGACTTCCTACTGAGTGTTTCTGGCAGGTATTTATATCATTAGCCATTGCTGCTTATTTCATTTGCCCTTGGATATTGCACAATTCAGCTTTGCACTAAAGCTGGCCATACACTATAAGAT
>JABWIB010002430.1:7324-19811 GCA_016617825.1 Platyplectrum ornatum | reverse complement strand
TTATATATATATATATATATATATATATATATATATATATGTTTCAGTACACAAATTAACTTTATTACATCCAACATGGACTGACTGAGAGCTGCATTGGACAGGAACCAAAGATCCCATTTTGTAGCCTTGGATCCCCATCCATGCAAGCACCTCACTAATTGCTCCCCTTGCGCTATCCCCAAATGACCTACTTTAAAATTCCCAGCTTGTATATACTTAAAATGACATATGGGTAGACTGCGACTATACTGGACACTGTAATTCCAAGCCCCATTCATCTTCAGGAACAATCCACTGCCCTTACATGCAAGTGATTTCCGCCACCAGGGTCCTAGCATGACCTTCCCGGAATTGCCCCACAGAAAACGGGTTTGGGGCGGAAATAAGGATCGTGCCTAGATAAGGCCTAACTGTATAGGCTACAAAGCGGACATGATTTAAGCAATGCTGTCTGTCTTGCCTATAGAGAGACTTTCAGGTTGAGCTGATGAAGAGCGCTACCAATTTTCATTCTGTCTGCGGAAATCTGCCACAAATCTTAAATCTGGATCGAGTTCTATTATAAGTTATACATAAGTTCAACAAAAAACTAATGTGTTATATTAGAAATAAGAAGACAAAGTCTGTTTTTGCCTCTGTATTAAAAGACACACAAAAGCCACAATGTCCCTTGTACACATTGTCTAGTTGTCTGCAAACAACCCCGGAAAACTTTGCTGCAGTAATATGCTGCAATTACATAGTTGTCCACAAGGTGGCTCTATACTGATTAATGAATGGAATCTGAGGATTGTGTGTCAGTACACTGAAGTTTTTCTACAGACGTCGGGACATCGCTGATCAGAAATATTAGGAGCTCCCAACAAATCAAAACCCTTCAGACAGTCTGTGGTGGTTACCGTTTACTCTGGAGGGGGAAACGAATTACAGTTTTGTGAACAGAGATGATCGACACTTAGACTATGCTTGGGAAAACTATATTGGGACTTTTTCCTCTGACCTTTAGCAATAAACCCATAATAGTCTGGCAGATACTTCCTGGTACCTTCTCCAATAGACCTCCATATAGTAGTATCTACAGGACAGGTATTATCAGATCACGGTTATCATACTAAATAACTCTATTAGGTTTTGTTGATATTGTCGTTATTATACAAATATACATGGAAGGTAATAACTATTAACCAAAGAATTGCATCAACCCGTATCTATGCGGATATTTGTATCTGTACCTGTATACATATTGTAATATTTCAGGGATCGATGCAAACGACATAGAATAACTTTTATATAAAAGAAAATGTACAATATGAAGACGTACTCAATGTATTCCCTCTTGTTATCATTCGTGACAACCATCTCGGACCCATTAGGCTTCAAGTCTACCTGGTAAGTCTGCAAAAAATAAAAGGCAATCATAAATGAGCCAATAAACCGGTTTATTTCTTTATGTGCTGGTTTTATACAGTATAAAATGAACCTAGAGTCAACACAGACGAAGAAATCATCTAACAACATATCCAGGGAGCGAGGTTGCCATGGCGACCACAGATTTGTACCTGGCGGCCGCACTGACACGGAGGAGCATCCACAGCTGTTTAACCAAAGGGTGACCGGGGGGTGGGGGTCACATTGTGGCTTTGTAAATGCCTGCTATACGGCAAATATATGGATATGGACAATGGTGTGCAGATCCTCCACCATGACCCATTCCACCAGGCGCATGATACTCCGCTCCTGATCTTCCAACTGTCACTCACCTGGTTTGAACTAAATAACGGTTGCTTGAAAAAGATTTCCTCATACAGTAGGTGGTTACCATAGTAACTGTATTATATTGAGGCGGTTACCATAGTAACTGATTGCTGGAAGCTCAGGAATGGATTATTTGGCACCTGGTGAAATGGCTCATGTTGGAGAGTCTGCAACTGGCCGTAGACTATCTATCTAAATAGCTGGCGCCTAAATCTAAGTTTACACAATACACAATTTAAAACACAATTTAGAAACCAGGGGGTATATTTACTAAGCGGCGAGATTGCAGTGAGATTGAAAAGTGGGGATGTTGCCCATAGCAAACAATTAGCCTCCATTTCCATTGACGTCTCTCATGCTATTCTTTACCTCTATTGCACCAAAAATCCGAATCGGATTTTCCACAAAAATTTCCATTTCCAGCACTGAATAATAAAAAACCCTGCATGGGTCCTGGGAAAAAACCTGATAATAACCCTGCGTGGGTCCAAGGCTTTTTTCTTTTTTTAACCAGGTAACCATTTCCACACCCCCCCCACTCCCCAAAATCTACGCGCTTAGGGGCCGATTCAATCTTCTTCCAGCAAACATTGAATCCCTTCCGCAAACAGCGTAATGGAGGAACAGTTTTTCATTCGCGGCTCTTCGCGCGGGATTGAATCGGCCCCTTAGTCCATGAAAAAGGTGTATATGTCTCCCATTACAGAGCTTCCACTAAATATTTTGCACCTTTTCCAGCCCTCATCCTGTCTGCCTGTGGATCTGATTTTATACGTAGCAGGGAACCTCTCTATCCCACATGTATGTATGGTAGAAACTATTGCTGAATAATGAATAAAGGTGTAATAAATAATAACATTGCAGTATAATGACACACATTGCACATACCTGACCAAAGTTTTCTTCATCTATACAGAACCTGAGATCCAGCTCAGTGGGGTCATTTTCTAAGATCCATTTCAAAGAATTATAATATTCACTGTCCTGAGGGAGGGAAAGGTTTTACACTCAATCACAGGGAAGCCATTAAAAACAGCCAGACGACATCACAGGGTTCAAGAGGTAAAAGCTAAAGTCTATGAAAAGGAACGACATGCAAAATCAGAACATAATGGGCCCAGTGAACAGAGGTGATAATGAGGGTACAGGTAAAGTAATATCTTAGATTCATTGGACCAGATTCAGGTACTATTGACTTAGTATTAGAGTTGAGAGATGATGTTTCCAGCACAAGTGTAATAACAGTGTAACAGTAACGCTGGTCAGTATCTGTGTGCAACATGCAACAATAAAGTATTCCCCCTGCATGCACACACTGTCATTTTACCCCCCCTGCAATTCATAATGGTTTTACCCACTCTTGAGTAAGTTGTAAATCAATAGTGCCTAAAGTCTGAATCGGGTCCATTGGTTCCAGTTGAAGGCTTGGGTGGTGTATATATTCCTTATATTTCCAGATTCAGAAATTCCTACAGAAATTCCTACTTATGGTCTACTCAGAGACAAGCTACATGTAAGCTGTGTTATTATTATTATTATTATTGTTTTTTATAATATATATATATTGGGGGTGTAGTTGGGGGTATGCCATACCGGCACCTCTCCCACCGATGTCATTGAAAAACTTAAAATCTTCATTGACTTCTATTATAGTCTGTGTTTCCATACCATCACTGTCTAATATGTTATCTATGACTGATATCTGCATTAATATGTGTGCCATACATTCTTTAAATTCATAGCATTAAAACTGCTCCCCAAAACAATGGAAGGTGAAGGCAGCCTTTTCGAGTAACCATTCACAGGACCATAGCCGGTCAATCACTTAGGACCCAGCTATAGACTGTGGACAATGAATTCACTAACACAGTGACGTTACAGAGGAACGCAGCTTTCCATGTACACCACCGTGCCCTAATGAATGAATGAATGTTTATTGGAAATGAAGGACTGCCTGCTGGGTGTGTACATTATTACGGATCACCATCGCAGCTTCTCAAATCTGCCACCATCCCATAACGGTCAACTCGACAGCGATCAGCCATAACTACGGCTATTGTAATAAAACAGGATATCAGGAACATACCACGGACTCCATGTCTTTCAACGTGATCTGCTTTCCCAGCATCATCTTGTAGAAAGGACGAATAAAGAAACCTGCAGGAAGCAACAATCAACCGGTCAATAACGGACTGAAAACGGCCGCGACAGCGATAAAGGACACGACGGAGCGTCTTATGAGAACAAGGAGTGACTGGAGGGAACGCAGTAATGAGGCACATAAAGTGTGCACGGAGCACGGTCATATTGCTGCTGTCCGCCCACATATTTATTGCCGCCATTACTCGCTGTTTATGGTGTGTGCTGGAAGGGGCCATGGCGTTCCCTGGAACAACAGAGCAATAACAGGAGCGCACACTGATACTGCAACGCACCACCAAACGACTGTATGAACCAGAGTAACATGTTCCATGTATTCAGTTCCAATGAAATGCAATGATCGTTTTTATCCGGTCACTGATAAAATTACTGCTGTTATATTCACAATGTCCTCTTGTTTTATTTCTGCATGCAGCTACCAGGATTGTAAGCTAACATAACCACAATTATATGACATACCGTATATACTCGAGTAGAAGCCTAATATTACCTTAAAAAACTGGGAAAACGTATTGACTCGAGTATAAGTCTACCCCTATCCGCATCATGTATCTCCACCACCCCTTCCCCCAGTATTCACATCTGACTCTCTACACCCCCTTCCCTCAGTATCCCCATAATATCCCCCCCCATAATCCCCATCATGTCTCCAGCCCACCCCAAAAAAGTGCTGAAAAAACTTGGCTATACTCAAGTATATACGGTATGTTGTCAGTGTTGCCAATGAGAGAGATTTTAAAAAGCAGGCAGTGGATGCCTTTCAGGGAGATCAGTTGATCAAAGTGATGTTTATCTTGTTATTTATTTAAAAAATATATGTGCAACAGGCTATGGGGCCGATTCAATCCCTTGCGAAGACGGGAATAAACGCGAAGTGCGATTTTTCCCGTCTATTACGGGACTGAAACCTAGCGTCTTTTTGTACGCACCTCTATGAGGTGCGAACGAAAAAACGCGAGTTTTCCTGCCTAACGCAAACAGCGGCAGAAAATATTTGCGCAAAGGGGATTGAATCGGCCCCTATATCCGACTCTCATTGGGTGGGTTTCCCGCTTAGAACCTTACATGTAGTACTGGATGTATTGGTAAACCTGCAGTCGTACAGCTGCTTGTTAAAGGTTATATTGCCTATTGCAGGTGAAAGGTCTAGAATGGAAGATTACCACAACGTGACTATATAAGACAGGAAGACGGTCATGTCCAGATTAAAGTGTGTGATAAAACACGCCCTATATAGTACTCTCATTATAACAAATTACAGGATAGCCCTGTGTGCAGTTTCTACATCCTACAGTAGGTAATAAACCCTCATAGCTTGAACCGGCTGGCTTCAGGTATACGCACCATCTAGTAATTTCCCATGGAACACTGCGAGGCCGGCAATTCGCCCGATGAACGTAAAATAGGACAGATGGTCTTCATTGCAGAGGCCGGAGTTCGGGTTAATCTGAAGAGTGTAATTGTCCCTGTGAGGTGAGAGAAATACACATGAATATTAGTGTGCGAGGTTCTCATCATGAAAAACAATCATTTTAACACCCCAGAGAGAGGGATTCATTCTTCCATGTCCGGTAAGGTGAACCGAGGTACATCCAGTGTCTGCGTTAGTGCACTGGGTGTAGTACTGTGTTTCCTCGATAAGACACTGTATTATGTTTTTTTGGTCGAAAAAACACCATAGGGGTTATTTTTGGGGTAGGTCTTATTTTAATTAACATTGACAGAGATTTATATAAACAGTCCTGCTTTTATACCCATCATGCCCCTCAGTCCTGCCTTTTTTTCTACATACTGTGGAATTCACTAGGGCTTATTTTCGAGGTAGGGCTTATTTTGGACCATTTAAAAAAAAAATTAGGATAGGGCTTAATTAGGGACAGATCTCTTCTAAATTGGAAAAAGAAACCAGTGCTATGGAGACGGATGGAGGAAGAAAGACAGCTGTCAGAGGGGGTGTCAGGTCCGACTGTTCCCTTTTTAATTATGGCTCGTCTATAACCTATAAAAAAATCTATGCAATTCATTAGTCTCCTCTGTGTTCCTTAAGAATTACCAGAGCCTGAGGTATTTCATACAATAGAGTTTGCACAGACATACTGGAGAAACTACTGTGGGTTCGACTGCAACGGGGCCTGGGGCACCTCCCACCTCCCACGGAGCAAAGAGAGACAGTGGCTGTGCCCGGCATGGGTATACAGAGGGGATGTAGCTGGCAGAGGACAGTCACTGAATACTTGTTAGTTACTCCGTGGATACAGGGTGAGGGGGTGCCTCAAGCCCCATAGCAGTCAAACCCACGGTAGTTTCTCTAGCATGTATTGTATCCCAGACACCTTAATCTCTAGTGACCCTATACATAAGTAAAAAGGCATTCAGCAGATGAGCGGGGGCAGTTTTCGTGCCGCTGACCTGCGGTTTGTGCACTGATTGGGGTGTGCTTCCGCCCCTCTTTCCTCAGCGCTGTCTTCTTTTTCCAGGTTCACGCTGCTGGCAGGTTATGTACCAACAGCGCTCATAAACGAGTGCTGATCACTATCTAAACTGCCAGCCGATGAACGTGTAAAGCTGCCACTCATGGCTGACCCTTTGTAGTACTCTCCTCTGGCCGCATCCACATCAATTACTCATTGTATGGAGACTATATTGTACACTGAACACCTCATCTTTGTACATTTGTAGGTAGTCAACAAGTTTAAATAAACCAGCAAACAAACGGGGGTATTTGGAACTATAAAAGCCAAGGTCTATGCTTGGAATAAGAGTCTAATTCTGTGATGGACTATATACTATATCTATAGATACATCTTTATATATTGTTAACTTGATAGTTACAACTTTTGAAAGCGAAGAACCGTTCAGGAACGTATTACAGGTGTGGCTGCTGAACTTACGTAGCAGAGTACTCAAATAGTCCATAGTACGGATTAAACATTTCTTTGGACAGGAGGAAGAACCATTCTCTGGCTACTCCACCGTAATCCAGGCCTTTCTCAGACTCGAACTCTATCCACAGACGGGCTTTCAGGACATCGGGCCTCTTCACCGACATGATCCTCCGGTAGGATTCCTCAAAGATGTTGTTTCTGTGAAGCTTCATCTCAAATCTGTTGGGTATATCGGCCTGAGAAGAGGATTCCATGACGGTTAAACACCAATAAAAAAGAAACAAATTACAGAAAACATGTAATAAACCTTATATAGTACATAAAAGAGAACCCTTCATTCTGGTCGTTCATTCGCCCGCACATAGGGGCTAATAGTATGCAAGCCCGGTGACTCGGCCCAGCACATGGCCCTAACAATTGGGCACTTTATGACGATCCAGGTTCAAACGCAATTCACTGCGGGAGACGTGATTGGCTAACATAATCCTTGCACTGTAAGTGTTATTTCCTAAGTAACAAAACCCAGACCAGAGCTTCAAGGGGGTATTTCTAAGTGGGGGTACGGAGAAAGAAGTTTTAAAACCATTTATAACATAATCGTGGGCCTGTACGGGGTGGGGGGTGTTGGTATACCATACCAGTATACACCAGCCCAATTCATGCTAAACATTAGCACCAGCGACATTGGCATAACTAAGTCCAGACTGAGGAGACTCCACAGCCAATACAATACCTACATTACCGTTCTGATATCCAAATGCAATGAAATAGTGAAATGTGTTATTTTCAAATAATCATAATCACAATCATGGATCACATTGTGTTTAGAAATATAATAAATGTTGGTCTTGGAACAATATCCATAATAAATATGGTCATGGTAGACAGGTATGCCAGGGTCAGATCAGGAATGGGTCTAATGGGATCCCAGGCCCCCATTGTGAGAAAGGCCCATAGCGCTGCAGCTAATGATACCAGTGCGAAGAAGAGCATCATAGTGTGATAAGTGGTCCACATATAATTGACCACCACAAACTATGGTAACACCCGCACATCACTGGCCACTCCACGCCTTTCATCATTATCAGCCCATATGACTCTTAATCCCACTCTGGGCCTTCTTACACCTTTATAAGGGAAAGGAAGTAAATATTTGATGATATTTTGAGAGATACGCTTCCTGAATGCCAAATAGTCTTTAAAGGAGGTAATTGCTTCCCGTCTATTTTCTGCATATATAGCAGCAGCTTATGTAATGTAATTAGTAAGCGTAATTGTGAATTGTAGGAATTATTATGCTAATTGCTTTGCGGTGACAAAAACCAAGCTCATTTATCACAGCTCATTAATTAGCAGACAGAAGGAAATCTTTTCTTCGTGTTAAGTAGGAAAAAGGAAAGATGATCAACTCTGTATCTGCACACACTGGGGTGTTCAGTGTTTACTACTTACTATTACAGCTGTCTCTCTAGGTGTAGGGGACCACACTTGCCGCCATGGGCGTAGCTGGACGCTCCCCTGTCGGAGTGCTGCTCACAATATATTAGAGGCCGTGCACATCTACATGGAGTGTTTTTTGCTGTTACTCTGTCGGCTGCGTTAAGTCGCGGATGCTCTGCCCACATTACCTTGCTCAGTCCCACACATTGAGACTGAGGACCTGCCTCCTGGCTACAGGTCGAGAGCCCATCAAGTTCCGACCCTGCTTGCAACCTATGCTTAACTAGGCCAAACGTATTTTTATAACCAAAGTCAACACATTTTATTTCAAAAGCCAATCTAAATTAGACGTTGGGGTATGGGGGAGTATGGAGGAACGTATAAGGAACATTTCTCCAAAATAGAGGGTGCAGAACATCAGAAAATGTGGTGGTATACCACTAATCCTGCTTCAGTAATGACAATATATTGCTTTAGATATATCCCTGTGATGGGTGCAATTTAAAACACCATAAATAAAGGAGCAAGTAACAGTTACGTAGACGACGTATTCTGATATCGCTTCACTACTTACAGGTTTCTTTAATTTTTTCCTGAAATAGTCATATTTCTGCTTGAACTCTCTGGAGTACGGGACAGCCTGGAAGACAAAGTTACATAAAACATTCACAAAAACATACGAGAGCAGCATCGGACTGAAAACTAAATACGTACAGGAATATGATGAACTGAGAGCACAGAACAAACATATGGAACAATTGTATTATAACAAGTGGGAAGCCGCGGTTCAGTCACCTGTGCTGTTTATGCAATAGGAACTATCTGAATATGTAAATGTAATTAAACGCTCAGGTCCGGGACAGAGGAATACATAATTCAATGCTCGCAGATGTGTGACATTTGGCGCGAACATGAATAAGTATTCTGTAGATTTACTTGGTGTTTTATTAATGTTTGTTCTAGCAAAAACCTCAATCATCCACATCGAGTTTAAAGAGGACTAAAGAGTGAACAGAACTCCCAGTCCCTTCTCTGCTCCAAGATATACTGGTTTATTTCCCATAGCGTTTCTTTGTACAACACGAGCCATGTACCGTTTTAGTTGTAGAGTGTCTAATGTATGAATGTCGTTCTGGACGACGTTATATGGCCAAAAGTAACCATAGTCAGGGCCAGATTAACAATAGGGCTAATGGGAATGCAGCCTAAGGCCTCGATTGTCAGAAAGGCCCATGGTGCTGCAGCTAATGATATCAGTGTGATGAAGGAGGACATAGTACGAGAGGGCACTGTGTGATTAGGTGGCCCACAAGTCACCACCACACACAATGATTACACCCACACGTCACTTACAACTCCAATGGGCCTTCCATCATTTTCAGCCCAAGGCCCATAATACTCTTAATCTGGCCTTAATCGTAATTCCAGGTGAGGCCACACCCAAGACCTATAAAATGATGTTACGGCCGTGTTTTCCCGATAACAAGCCCTACCCCATTTTTTTTTTAACTGTACAAAATTAGCCCTACCCCGAAAATAATCCCTAGCGAATTTCCCAGTTTGTAAAAAAAAGGAAAAACAGGACTGAGGGGAATGATGGGTATAAAAGCAGGACTGTTTATATAAATCTCTGTCAATGTTAACCTACCCTGAAAATAAGCCCTATGGTGTTTTTTTTTTTTTGAGCAAAAATAACAAAAACAAAAACCAGTGTCTTATTATCGGGTAAACACGGTACTACTACTACTCTTTCTAATACTAATTGCACTGCTGTGTTGATTACCTTGAAGTCATGTGAAATGGTCACCCCTGTACCCCTTTCCTGCTCAGAAGTTTACAATTTGGAGCCATTATTGCTATATTGTTTTTATTTGAGTTCCAAGTGCATGATCTATGGCACAAATAGAGTCATTACCAGGAACACAAAAATATCACCTGGAAGCCACAATTATCGTTATCCTTATTCCAAGGCCGTGACATGAATGGACAGAGAACTGGTATGTGCCTGTGTATAACCACTTCTCCCAGCTGCCCACTCATTGTTTCCGCAGCTAAAAGCCCTGCGATAGAGATGACTTATCAGTTTCCCAGGTAACACTGGACTAAAAGACTAGAAAGATCTTTACTTAATGAGGGTTTTTCTTCTTAACCTTCGTGCCTTTTCTTAAGTCATAGAGATGAAATCAGCGCTGGCAGGTCCATAATTACATTTAAAGACAATTTACTGCTGACATTAATGTAGCAATCTGGACATAGCCCCGTGTACAGATCAGTCGCAGACTTTATAGCTATACTGGCATTACTTATAGTGGATTATAGATTATACTGAACACATCTGAATGCACCATTATGAATATACTGAGATTAATCTAGACTTAATGATGCTGTTTTGCTTGCAGCAGTGGAAAATCCGATGCCTGATCCTGGCTGGATCCTGCCTTCTGTACGGGTCAGGGAAAGCCATTCCCTTTGGTCATAAGAGCTTACGATCTGGTCCCACTACATTAAAATAATCAGCATAGTAAGGAGGGTGTTTAGCATAGCATCAGTGAACTGTTTACAGGCATCCAGACCTGTCCTGGTAATGTTCGTTTATTAAGTCTGCATCCAGTTCGCTGTTGGGGGGAGTCAAAGTACTCACAGCAGGGATTAGTAATATTCTGTGGTTGTTTAAATATGTAATTCATCCTCCAGCCACTAGTGGTTGCCCTACGGTGTCCTGGCTCTCAGTCTGCTCACTCTCCTTTCTGTTCCTTAATCCCACCTCCAAGCACCAAAGACTAATCAGATGAAGTAGCAGCCTGCTCTGTCTCGGTGTGTGCTGGGGTGAGATCCCTTCCAGACTGCTGCTATCATTGTCACCTATATTACATATATGACTGTGCTGTTACAGTATAAATGGAACTTGAAACTAACTGTATACAAGATGTCGGTGATTTACATAGCTGATACTAAAATAATACTTTCTAATTAACTATCTAAAGGAGAATTTTACTTCACAGTAGATATAGTGCACTAAACAGTTAATAATGACAGTCATTTATTATTCAAGGATTCCTTTGTAACCAGTCTTCAGCTTAATGAAAGTCATTTCTGGAGATGCTATTGATGTGAGAGCACACTGATCATGAAAGGGTGAATTTAAGGCACTATTAAGATTATTATTATTTATGGTAATAAAAAAATCCCCTTTTTAAAATCCAGAAATTTCCCCAACAGAGCACCGCCCATGAGGAACAAGGATAACAATAAGTGTCACTTGATGGTCTGCACATTAACATCCTCCAGGATACCATAGGTGCTTTCTGAAGTCAATCTGGAGGGGTCGACAACCCGTAGTGTAATGATCGAAAATCACAATCATGATCCAGGAATCTCACCTAAGGCTACTTTTTATAATCTGTATATAATATAATATAGTGGATTACCATGTCCCAACTTCGTCTTCACTAGACATTCACAAATTGCTTCACATTTACTTACTGGGCCTGTGATGGCAGGGTTCTGTAGCCGGGGATCCTCCCACTGCGTTATTTTGGTGTCTGGAAGTAAAGCGCACACACAGTAGTAGTGTTATTAAGGGTTATCCATCTCTACGGGTCAGCAACAAACATACAACACGGCAAAGTTTCCTTTAGCATTCAGAAAACATTCCATTGCAATCAAACGTCAAGCAGCACCACACGACGGCTTATGTGAGCGCTATTGTGAGAAATGTCCGCACAGGGCGATTTAAAGAATTCATTAGCAACACGGCCATCCATTTACACAGAGTGGTACAATGGACAAGACCGCCCAGATCAAGGGGCTTTGCTGAGGGCAAATCCTACAGGAAAGGATCCCGGATCGGCTCTCGCTGAGGTATTTTTGCTACTCTGTTTAAAGGGCATTTTCTCCAATATTGCCGGAACGAATTCCTAGAAGACTGCGCCATATGTTCCCCTAATCTTCTCATAAGCTTTCCAAAGCAAGAAACAGAAATCTATTTGGCCAAGCCTAGCGAAGGCAAATAAAGGGATTCTCTCTGCACATACAGAAAAGATGAGTTGCCATATCAGCGCCTAAAAGAGCAAACAGGCACAAAATACGGAAAAATAATAAAACAAAAGCTAAACAAACAGGATATACCGCGTTTCCCTGAAAATAAGACCTACCCCCTAAAATAAGCCCTACTCTAATTTTTGTACAACCGTCCAAAATAAGCCCTACCCCAAAAATAAGCCCTAGTGAATTCCCCAGTTTGT
>JABWIB010002429.1:13995-43022 GCA_016617825.1 Platyplectrum ornatum | reverse complement strand
TGTCACGAAAAAACAATCTCAGAATCAGTTGGATACGTTAAAGCATTAAAAAGTTATTACCACAGAAAGTGTAACATGTCAAATGTGTNAAATAGGGCTTGGTCATTAGGGACCAAATAGGCTGCGTCACAAAGGGGTTAAGGTCAGACCTTGACTTACTTAACTCAGATCTGAAACAATATCCAAGGGGACAATGGGACTAATGCATAGTAACATAGCATAACACTATACAGGGCTCAAAGGGCTTACCCAGAATTCTTTGACTGGGAGCGTTTTTCTTCCACGCTGTCTACGGTGTGTAAGATACCTTCAAAGTGCTGGCAGCTGGGGCTGTTTAAATATTGCGCCTCTGGCACACTCCCGCAGACACCATCATCCGCGTTACACTGCTGGATACATCTGGATTGATGCTGCCATAGATGGCCGGCCTGGCTTCCGGGTACGTCATGCAGCCCGCTCTCGTGACTTAGGGGTGGCCTCGGAGNATTGATGAAGAGGCTTGCACGCGGGCATGCTGATGCTGGCCTCCTGAGGCTTACCGCGTGGCCCTTCCTCCATGGGGCGGCAGAGGCCTTCTCACCCTTCTATGTTGGTGGTGAAGAGGAGCACTCCGGCTGGGCAGCCCTGGACCTGGAGCTCCTTCCAGTGGGGTCTGAACAGGAAGAAGAAAAGACACAGAATGCGGTGAGTTGGGCCTTTATATACCGCAGTGTCTTTTCTTCTTCCTGTCTGTGGGGCCAATAAGATTGTCCTCCCAATGGTTGTGCTGCCATGGGAGGACAAGGAATTATAGGTTTAAAACAGCCAACTTTGACATTTATGAAATGGAAATACAAATTTATTGAGATAAAAAGTAGTGTAACAAAACCAAATCTAATCACTATACTTCAAAACAAGCTTTTATAGCAGTAATGTTCAACCCAATATATTTTGGGAAGACCTACATTGTCTGAACAGATCAGTAAATCAAAGGCAAAAAAAACATTTTAAGTGCCATACACACCGGTATCTAGCCATAAATGCAACAAATAAATCTACCAGGCAATATAATGCTTCATATATAATTTCATTTCTGTGTCTCATTACAAAAAATATGCAGTGTGCATATTGCTGGTAACTAGAATTATTGCAAGCCTAGTTACAAAAACAGAGAATACTGTGCCTATTGCCTGCTAAGCAGCAAGAAAAAAATGGGATGGCTCAACTGACAGCAAAATATGAGTAATATGGTGTGCAAACCAACATTGAATAAGTATATTATTTGTTTTATAATATTCTTCTTATAGGAAACATAGGTTATAACATTTTTGCCAGCTTGATTGCACTGACACTGTGTATTTATAGGTATACACCAGTAGTACTATTTTAGAAAAATACATTTATGCTGAGTAAATTCAATATATGCACACTTTTTATTTTACATCCTCTGAGCATGGTTAGCATACAGTGTTTTTTTTTTAGTTTTTTTTTTTCGAACAGATGAATAGATGTTCCTGCTGACTGCTCAAAAAGAGCCGTCTGTTGCTATAGGCAACTAAATTTGGCTAGACAGCTTCGACGTTCTTGACAGTGGAAGCAGCTGGCTGCAATTTAATGAAGAAATAGAATATATTTGAGTAAGACTCTGTTGTTAAAGTACGGATCCATTGCAGAGCTAGGATATGTAAATACAATGTGTGCTGAATGATTTTCTGCTGCTGAAACTATACAGACCATGCACAGTTAAGTTTAGCAGCAGGGAGTCTACTAAAAAGTGTACTCTGCAATTTCTTGAGGCATACAGAGATAATGCCACCCACTGATTTAAAACACAGCTGTACCACAACATGGACTTAGCTTCAGGATTCAAATGAAATGCAACCATAATGATATAATGTCCACAACACTCACAATCTCCATATACACAAGAGTTTATGATTCTAAATTTCAGCTTTATTAAAAATGTATAGGAATTCGTCTTATTTTACAGCAACTAGCAATTATTATACATTGTGGTGACCACAGATTCTTTTTAACACCTGATCCTCAAGATAATAAAAACAGTTTGTTAAGTATCAAAACACCACTATAAATAAAGGGTGTTAAATAATAATACTAAAATATTGTTCATTGTTGTTCAGAAGTTTCATCTTTTTAAAATACAACCCTCTTGGTGTCCTTCTGCTTTCATATTAAATACTAAAAGAGTAAACATGAATTGGCTGCCATTGGTTACAGCACCATATTCCACAGTCAACTGGTTGCTACTTACCAACCGCTCCTGCTGAAGTTCTTCCCGAAGCACTCTGTCCTCTGGCAGAACATCGCATAGGAGAAAGTAGTTTTCTTGCTGATCTAAGGGTTGTTGGGAAAACACAGTCATATATATATAAAATATTATATATAAAATATATATATATATAATATAATTATAATTAATATAACATAACACAATGGCAATTATACCTTACATTTTCCACAAACATTAAACTGCAGCACAGAAAATCAACCAACCAATATCTATTTGTTTTTCTCCAAAGACGATTCAAAATGAATTTCATGAGAACAAATACTTAGGAAATACAATTATGTTGGGTGCACACTATACAATGATCGGGTAGTGTGTATGCAGAACCAATTTGTTGAAACTTTAACATAGCCATACAAATATGCATTCCCAATAATTCACTTGTTGGTATGCTTAAATTAACTTGGCCAATGATTGTATTGTATTGGGATGGCACAGTGTAATGGATTATGAAGTAGTGCGTATTCTCTGGTCATAGGAACTGGGGATATAGTAAACATGTGTATCCAGCTTTATTATCAGCCAGTAACTTTTATCCCAAATAATAACTTCTTAAAAATAAAACTGAAACTTTACAAGGTTTGTTCAGGTGCTTGGAGATCACATCTGTCAGGCTTTTTTTCAAACTGGGAGCAGTGAACACAAAGACCATCAGAGATTCTGGTTATACAGGATATGTAGAACTATATTCAAAACAGGGTGGTTTTGTTCATATTTAGTGCATACAAGTGGAATATTATTTCTTAATTTCATGAACTAACTTGACAATAAATTGTTTTATCCCCCATTACCTTTTTTAAAGACAAGATCCAGACTTGCGTACTGCCAACATTTACACATAAGGGGCAGGGTTTTTTAATTAACATGCCTAATCCCAGCACTGTAGATGGGAATAGGCATGCTGACTAACTCACAGAACGGGGTCATTAAATTACATGCTGATCTGCATAATGCGCACAATATTTAAGGTACACTTAAGTGTCCTGAAGGCTCATGCATTGGGGAGTGAACTTTTGCACGAAGGAACAGACTGGATCATGTCCTAAACTACTTAATCGTTCAAGCATGGTGATCACTTTGCTTATTCCTCTGTTGCCATTAACTAGCAATACTAACTAACCTCAAGGCTCACCAAAATTATTATTTGCCCATTTTGTTATCAAACACAGGTCATGGCACTAACCAAGGCTTACAGTATTATTTAGCAGTTATCCATGTACATGTTCACCAACCTTCTGGAGCTTCAGAATTTGTCCTTATTACGGAGCAGAAATCTGTGATTGCCTGCTCTGAAAATCTTTTCTTCCAGTAATTGGCATATCTAGAAGAGCAAACAGAGCATTTGATCATTCATTTCTATAATTGGCCATAGAAACAATTACTACAAAAAGTAAAAATGAAACAAAAAAGGGTGATGCAAGAAAAAAAAAATGCAGACAAATAACTGTCTATCCAGGACTGGTAATGCAGGTATACAACACAGCACAATCTAGCCTGCTCCTGACAATATTGTCTAAAAGCCAGGTAAAATGTATACACACTACACAAACTTCAGGCAAATGCAATCCCATTATGCCATCCTTCTAAAGATCAGCACAGCGCCTTTCATATTTTCTATCAGAAGAATTTCTGTTGGTGCTCAGACAAATAGTTTCAGCATATACAACATTATTTGAATTATACAATATCAGGAGCATGTGCCAATTGATAACTAGTAGCAAAAATTAAGCAACAGCATGTACCAGCTAGTAACAAAATGCGTTAATGAGTGTTAATGAGCATACTATCCACCATTACCATATAAATATATCAAAACATTAGTCTATATTGATAATGAGGCCAGGTACACCCTGTAGAAAGAAAACGTTAGATGCAGTCTTAAGAAAACCTGTAAGAGATTTGATATAGTAGGCCCTATATGAAATTAGACAATAGTAGGAAAGTGGCCTAAAGTCTAGCTATCCCCTAAGGACTCAAATGTTTGGGCTTTTTGTGTGGATAGCGGTTGCACGGACCACTGATCCACACAAGTGACTTTGGTTAGGGGTATAGCTGCTTGTGACTTTTCTGCACAAGAGAGGCGGGTTACAGGGGAGTTCATCTGACCTGGATCCAGTCCATAATTACTAATGAAGGACTTAAAATGATTTCAAATACACAACTATTGGCCAGGTAACTTTGCTAAACAGTTCACTTACTTCTTAATCCTAATCTATCTTGACTTGATTTTGCTTTAATGCCACTCACCCACCCATAAAACAACTTCTCCTATTTGCATAGTAGAGTTAAAATAATTTGCTTTCTCTGCTTGGATTAGTGCTCTGTATGGAGCCACAGAACATTGTGGTGCTCTATAAATAATCAATTAGTACTTGAGGCATCCTGGTAATACTACAAGTATTTTTAATCAGCTTTAACTATTTGCACTGTAGATCCTTCAGGCATCCAGTACAGTTGCTACTGCAATATTTCTGTATTCATGCTTTAGTAGAGGCCACGGGCATTTGCTTTAATTTTAAAAAGATGTTAATAAAGGTCATCATATTATGAATTAAAGGAATAATTCCATACAGGCTGTCAATGTGTAAACCCCTCATTGACCAAGTCAAACTAGCTTAATGTTGCTATTCTAAATTCATAACTGTCAAATGATTAAATATGATTAATCCACTACAGTACAGATACAAATGAAAAACAATGATTTTACCTTAAAGTTATTCCACCTTTAGAAAAGATCATGTATTGGTTTCTAGAGTACCTGTAATTTCCAGCTTTTCCATGGTAACAATAAATGTTTTCTTCTACGTATTAGACCGATGGGGCTACAAGATGTTTCAGTTGCATTATTTTTAGATACAACAGAAATCTCTGTATATCAGTAAAATTCATAACGTGTGTTACACTGTCCCTGAGAAAATCACTTCGATATTTTTATTAAACAGAGCTGCACTAAGCAGAACAATAGTCATTTGTTAAATTTCATCTTGCTAATAGTATTCATTTAAATGAAATGAAGATTAACAGTGTACCTTACAAAAGTATAAATGATTAAAAACTGAATTCAGATAACAGATTTGTTAACATCATTTTATAAACAATAGTGGTCCATATTACTGGTACTTGTAATGAGTGACTTCAGAAGTTAAACTAATTTACTAGCATTACCCAACACTTCTCACTCCTTACCATCTAAAATAAAATACACTAATGTACTGCCTCTATAGAAGATATATCATATCATAGTAGAGAACAAGTGTTTTCATTGCCATTCTATTGTACAGTGCCTGGTTTAGTACCACCTTTACTTTGTGCCACAGATACAGAGACTGGTGTACAGCTGATGAAAGATAACCATTGCACTCCACCTTCGTAGGAGTACAGAATATGTTAGAAAGAGGAATTTTTAGATAGCAATTCTTAATGGTACCATGAATTAATATGGAGAATGTTACTAGTACGTGCTGACAGTTTTGAATGTAAGACAACCATAAGGTGGCAGTTTTCTGTTCATTATCATAAACCTGCCCTTGTCCAGTCTATCTGATCAGGGAATGGTAGTCAACTGTTCAACATCCCCAAGCGGGTGGCTATGAGCAAGACTCAGTGCTATGGCTATTTTGAGGCAATACTTGGAGTAATAGCTTTGATTCTCTACTACTGTGAAGTGTTTGTATGTTGCAGAGTTTTATTATTATAGACAATTGATAGCTCTCTAGACAGAGCAACAGATACTCGGGATGCAGGTAAGGAATAAATAGCTACAAAGCTATGAAAAATGACAGATAAATAAAACTGTTAAATTAAATGCAAGTAATCCAGTTTCACAAAGCATGATTGAAGATTGGCCTGCATTTTATTTTCCTTTCTCATAACACTAAAGTTAATAAAGTTAGAGGTATATATAAAAAAGGTAAAAGATGTGTGTATATGCTTAGTAATGTAAACTAGACATTACATTAATATAGAATATCAAAGTGAAGGTGACAGAGAGACAAAGAAAATGAGATGTTAACCTTGTATGGTCTATTTCCGAGATGGTAAAATAGGTGATGAGTAAAAAAAACTACTGTTTTCACAAATGTTCTAGTTTGCAAATATCTTACCTTTTGAAATTTGCTATTAATTTTACGTCAGCAATGACAAGCTTATGCTCAATAACCATGTGCTTGAGAAGTCCATCCTTATCCGTTTCCTTGTAAGATTGCTCGCAAAACATACATGGCAGAGATATCTCACCCGCTGGATGATAAATGGCACCTGGACTTTCTGGCAATGTCAGTGTATCCAGTATACAGTCCTTGCTATCTGAAAAAGAAAATGAAATTAGATAATACAGTACAAACATATACAAAATAATATGGCAATTGAAAACATATCAGTTTAAAACTCACATTTGAATAAAAAACATTAAGCCAGATATATGATTTATTTGCTAAAGACCAAATATACATCATGGTGTGTACCAGTTACCCTCTTTAAGTCAGGTCTAGTATTAGTGACCTCTCTATTGTATAATGATCACCCTCCCTTCTTTTCTTTCTTTACCTACATCCCAACTTCCACTCTTGTTATGATCCTGCTATTATCACAAGTATATTAATACTTCTGGAATCTACAACTTCATATAACCTAGAAGATCAATTGTCCCATGTACAACCATACAGTGGTACATGTACTACTGGTTGAGAACCATTCTTATAATACAATGTCGCAATGACCTATATTCCTTTTTCACAATATAAAAATGTTAAATTAGAATTATTAAAAACATTCAAAGATATTAAAGAATATAAAAATATTAAAGAATGGATCTGTAGCAGATCACTGCATGGGCTATTAAATGACTAAGGGTGCATATAGCTCTAAATAGGTTATCATTTATAGTTAAGCATCTGTAAGCAGAGTAGGGTACTTCTGTAACTCCCTGAAATGTTTGCTATGACACTTATGACGTAAGTGTCTTGTTTAGTAATAAACATTTTTAAAATACAATGCCACATCCTCTAAAAATACAAAGAAATATAAAATACTACAAGAGGTGTAGGGTGCATTGCACAAAGCACTTCCCTTAATTCTACTTCCTGCAAGTCAATAATATAATACACAGGACCAATTCTTTGGCTAACAAATAACTGTCAAATAGTTTCATTGTGCAAAAGCACATAAATGTATCTATGCATATACATGTATACTTCTATGCATATGTTCAATATTACCATTCAAATAAAATATTCTTAAAATGTTTTTTTTTTCACAAACAAGAATGTATTATAAACCAAGTATACTTACTATAAAACGAAGATGATTCAGTTATTGCAGATAAAACATTGTAGGCAAATGACAATTATGTAGGTTGTGAAAGTAAAGTTTAAGTCATTTAACTGTGGTTCAGTGGTTAGCGCTTATGCCTAAAGCTGGTCAAGAGTGGGCAAAACCATGTAGAATTGCAGGGGAGTTAAACTTAATTAGTTGCAATCAGTATTACAGGTGAGAGATGATGTTTCCTAGCAAATGCCCAGCTTAACATTTCAATTCTTGGACAGGACATATATATGAGGAGTTTGTACGTTCTCTCCATTTCTGTGTGGGTTTTCTCTCAGTGTTCTGGTCCAAGCACAGCCAGCAGGATGCAGTAAAGCGGTTTCAAGCAGAACACAACCAGTTATGCATCATGTAGATGTACAGGGTGAAATAACTAGCCAACTTTTGCCAAAGTTTTTGGGATCACTTAAATGAATAGTGATACTCCCAAAGCTAAGACCTGGTTCAGCTCCCTTCAGCATGGAGGTGAGAAGGGGTGAAAAATAAAATGTCCAAAATGACCGACACTGTCAAATCCATAACTTCTGGGGTTGCTAAGCTGATAAAAAATGGACACGTCTGCTAACAAATAGACTATCCATCTTTACGCCAATTCTTTTGGGGTTGGGTAGAGAACTTAAAGATGTAGATGGGCGCAGTGAAAATAGTCTTACTGCGTTAAGATTTCCATACTGGCAAAGCCGTAAGGAAAAAGAAGCTATTTAGTATAAAACAGTAAGTCGTTATATCTCATAGCGACCCCTGAGTTACTCCACAAATAGGGGCAGTGCCTATTTTGAATAATGGTTTTGGAAAGGGCAGACCCCATTTTCTATGCGGACGATTCTTAACTTGAGGAGTAAATACTTAGAGTGATCTATCTATGGGGATATTACACCCCTCTGATGCGTATCGGAGCTCCACTTGCATCATATATTAAGTCTGGATATGTTCCTACACGAATATCCATCGAGGTTGTACTTCTAACAGCATAACATTTTGACCACAAGTTTAGTAAGAAGGAGTTAAAAAGCAGAGAAGTCTCTGAAGCAGAACTAGTCTCACTAGAATGGCCATATTCTCCTTTAGAAGCTGTTGCCTTGGAGCTTTCTGTCTTGTTACACAGATGAATAAAATTAAAAGGGAAAATGATAAAAACAGACAAGTTATTCCTCACAGTGTGTGCAGTAGATCACCTCCCACTCGTATAATAATTTACAATCCAGATTGTTGGTAAGTATGGGCACTATGTGCATGTGCTTCTTATCAAGTAGACTTGAGGTATTTTAAAACAGTTCAAGATTTAAATGCATAATAAATATGACTTTAAATCTTAATTAGCAGATTTTTAAACAGAGACCGTAGATAGATGTCACTCATCATTTCACAATACAGAACTCTACAATTTACTCATTGCAAAGGTAGCAGATAGACCATGTTTATCAAACCTTTATGCAGCACTGGTCACAGGTTGTACTGTACATAGAGAAAAGCTATGAACATCCAAATGGAGCAGACCTCAGACCAGGAAGGGGCATTATGTCCCTATTCCTCTGCATTGCCTCCAACACAAATTGGTGCGATGCAGAAGCCAGATACCACCTGGTATATATCTTAAAAGTGGTCTCAAGGATAGCTTCACTAGTAGAAATGTTTATACTACCTCATCTTCATGGCCCCCTATTTACATACCTTACATATGATTGTGGTCACTTGGAACCAGTCCCGCTTCCCCAACATCGCCCCCCCCGGTCTGAAAATTAAGTGACCCACATGTGCCTCTGCAGGGGACCCTTGGCTACCCAAACATGATAGCCGCAAGGAGATCCGGCCACGGGAACCGTAGCGGTGCTTGTCCAAATACAGCCTCTCCATCCAGGGGCCATAAAGATGAGGTACTGAAATGTATGAAAAGCCCCTCCCCAATATATCTATATCTATATATATATATATATATATATATTACAAAATATCACACTTTGAAGCTACTTCCCTTCTATGATTATATGGCTAATTCCCTGTTGAATAAATATATGATGTACAAAAGGCTTTATGGAGGTGATAAATCAGTGACAAACAAGTGATGTGGGAGTTATTTCCATAGCATCGGAAAATTAGCTTCTAATTTTGAAAGGTCACAAAAAGAAAAAAACATAGTAAAGACTCAAACAAAAATGAAAAACACCTTACAAAATGTACAATGAGAACTACACTATCATATTAATATTTATGTTGGTTATTTAAATTTAACATTTGATTTACAAAATAACAAATATGGATCTAAATAGATGGAAAACATATTGTCTATTTCATTATTGACATATGGATTCCCCATAATGTAAAAGGACACAGAGTCAAAATGAATGAGGCCTGACCCAAAAAGTTCCATAATTCCTCGGTAGTAATACCACTAATGAAATCCATTCTTCCTAAACATAATTTTAGGCCTGACTACAGAGGGGTACTAGGGACTATTACAGTCTAAGAAATATTTGTAATCCTTCGTATAACCACACTGACTACATAACAGTATGTGAACATGCATTTTTAGTAATGTAAAGAGAATGTTGATGCCTCCTTCTAAAGGCCTCTTTCATGACAACGACTTCGCTCTTATGGAATATCGGCACCGACAAACGGGGTAATTTTCCCTAGGGAAAATCACACTGTCTGCTTGCCATTCACGAGAACCATGTCATTTTCATGGTGGACATTAAAAATAATGAAAACCCTGCAGAAAAAAAATAAAGTAAAAATTCATAAGCATACTTACTGTACAGGTGTCTTCGCTGGGCCCAGCTCCTTCTCCCTATGCGCTGGCGTCTCCGTCTTGCACAGAGACACACATGCGTGACAGTGTCATGTATAAACACCATTCTCTCCGGATGCACTGGACGCATCACAGCATAGGGAGAAGGACCTGGGTACCGCTCCGGTGACCAGTGAAGACATCTTTGCAGTAGGTGTATATTTTTTTTCATTTTTTTTTGCGTTTTGTCGCCGTTGGGTTTTTTTAATGTGGCCATCCATGGACCGATTTTTTCCTAAAACCCACGAATATCGGTCACCTTACTACATATTCAGGGCTATGAAGAAAGTATGAAGTACAAAAGACCCTGCCTACCTAAGGGAACATGGCCTTCACAACATGCTGTTAGGCCACAGGCTTTATTTACAAATCGCCTCACTTATTTTTCATACAATACCCATCTTCATGTGAGAACAAGTTTTATTGCATGAAACTGAAGTGAATGATATTTACCTGTCATTTTCCTGATACATTTTTTTTTTGTCTTTTCCCATTGTATATCCCTGAAAAGAAAAACTCAACTCAACCATTCACACTGGGACAACCTGAGAATAACCCTGCTTTTTACCCAGGTTCAAATACTGGGTAAAGAGACCTGGGCCTCAATTTACTGAACAGGGCGATTGCAGGGTGATTGTACTGTTTAATTTTACATACTGCAGAATGTGAGCTCAAATCTGATTGGTTGCTGTGGGCAACACCCCTAATTTACTTTCCCCCCGCTTTGTAAATTTAGGCCCCCAGCATTTTCCAGAGGCACCATTCAAATTTGCCAGAAATACCCAGTTTTTTTTGTAGCACGTTTAACAGGGCATGACTGTTCCTGAATATCAGGGAAACTCCCAGAAGAGTATATGATCCTATGCGGATTCCGTTCCAGAAATCATTGCATTATGACAGATATAAGAACGGTGTCCTATTTCTCTACTTTAACGATCGCGTAGGGGTCAAAGTTGTCAGTTTTAAATCAAGCTAGAGTCTTTCTGAACCCTGAAACAAATGTTCCCGTTCATGATAAAGAGATAACATATCTACCGTATATTTATCTACATTCAAAGGATTGTAAAATAATTTTAGAATCAGTTCTTTTTGGTTAGAAATTCTTGTTCTTATAAAGCATATTATATTTTGTTGCATAAAAAATTACATAATAACTTTATGACCAAAGGCATATTCCTATATGTATTAAAAATATAGTTGTTTTTATTCAAAAGTTTATATTGAAATGTGGAAGCTAATAACCACAATTATTGTAGTGTTAAGTGAAAACAATGGACTAGATCCAGACTTATGAACGTAAAGTTACGAGTGGGCAAAACCATGTTGAATTGCAGGGGAGGTAATTTTTTTTTCGTATTATAGTTGAGAGATGATGTTTTCTAGCACAAGTGTAATAACAGTGTAACAGTAACGCTGGTCAGTATCTGTGTGCAACATGCAACAATAAAATATTCTCCCTGCATGCAAACACTGACAATCGTTTTACCACCCCCCCTGATATTGGTTTTGCCCACTCTTAACTTCAATAGTACGTAAGTGTGCATCTGGCCCATATCTCCCTCATACACATTAGAATACAGCCCTGTGTGTCTGGCATATGTATAAGGCTCTGTACCTTGATGCTTGCTAGTACTAGCCTCTGCCATGCTGTCCCAGCTTCCTCGAGTGGGAGGACATACACCGGGGAAAGGCTGACGTGCACAGGACGCGGGGCGGAGCTACACACACATAGGGCGGGAAGCGCTGTCAATCACGCGCCTGTCAAGTGTATTCCCCGCCCACTACTGGTCCCTAATCTCTCCTGCTTTACGTGGCAGTTCCGCAGCGTGCCGCTTACTCTAACATGCCGCACTGGATATTAGGCTTTATACAGGCACGGTTGCCTTAGCTGACAGGGCTGTCCTCTATGAGAGCAGTGTGTACCCTGGCGCAGGCGCTTCCTGTGCGCTACTTGCTCGCACTACATCTCCCGGCGTGCATTGCGGCGCGAGCTCGCAGCGTTGGTTTCTCCTGGTTACCAGAACAATGAGCGGGCTGCTCGCGAGCAGGTCTGAGGGCTAGCGGAGCGCACGGCGCATGCTCCGGGTCTGAGAGGTACACGGGGTTAGGGGCGCGCTAAATGTCGCTGTGACTTAGGGTCAGGGGGTGAGGTGGAGGGGACACCGCTGCACCCATCTCACACACACGTCCCGGCGTTTCTATAGCGCACGGCAGGTTACTACACACTGACACACACCGTGCACAGCTGCCAGCATAGCAGCACAGCACCATTTACACACACATATTATATAGCACACTACGCACAAAGCGCACGGCACAGGTATGCCAGGCATGTGACAGCCAGCTGGCATAACACAATCTCAGCCCTCTGCACTGTGGCACCACCACAACAACAACAACTCTGGCTTGTCGTCATTACAAAGACACCCGTACGTGCCAGTGCAGGAGGACTCACAGCAAGCCCGGGCACCGTCATTGGCAGAGATGGCACAGTGAGCTGGGGATCCGCAGCAGAAGAACAGGCTGCATTGTGTGCGAGCTGCATCCTCTCTACCTTCCTGCCACTGACAGCACACAAAGACAGGATAGAGGCGGCTCTGTCACTCACACTGCGGGAGGGATGTCTTGCCTGTCCTGATCCATAGACATGCACAAGCCTGCAAACATGTGGATACCCACGGAGCACGAGAAATACGGTGTGGGTGAGTGGTCTGCTGCAACTTTCCCCATCATACATACTACAGTATATATCTATGTGTGTGTATATAGCTATATCATGCATACTGAGCACAGAGCTAGTGGGGGTGCTATGGGTTAATAGATCCCTGCCTGCAGGGCAGTCACACTGCACACACCACATACACCACATACATCTGCTGTGTGTTCAGACATGCTCCCGCTCCTTCCCATGTTTTCCCTTGCAGTCATGGCTGTTTGTTGATGTTTGATGGATCAGAGCGGGTGCATATGGCATCTTCCACATACAAGTCATCATTGTCTCCTAGGTGGAAGTTTACTGGCTGGGTACACAAAGAGGCTGTCATTGACTTATCCCAGAGACAACAAATTCTGCCATAAACTGCTCCCTTTGTGACGGCCTGAGACCGGCAAAACACTGGAAATGTGCGTTTGTTTTAATGGTTTACAAATTGCTCGTGTCACCGTTATTAAGTGTTAAAAAAAATAATAAAAAAAGGCACATTTAAAACAATTGAATGCAATCCATTATTAAAGTGCTTCCCGATAACATTTAATATTACATAAGATTTTATCATTATATGACTATTGTATTCTAGTTATTGTATCTATGTTTCCATTGCATATATATATATATATATATATATATATATATATATATATATATATATTGATCTCGGATTTTTATTGTCACTATTGATCCTGTTTATATTTACTGCTAAGTTTCCGGTATACAATATAATATTCCCTTTCAGATTTGGCCTTCAGAGCGATGCTTGTTTTCATCCTTGAGAGGAGACATTGTGTGGTACTTATAACATGAGATAAAATTCTTCCTGGCAGGATCCCTTGAAATAGAAAACTACTGATCAGCAATTTCCCAGTGAATGTGCCACTTTCTTTGTATTGTTTCGCTGTGGGCCTTTTGTTGTTGTTGCTTTTGTTTGTTTGTGCTGAGGGAAGTGTTGTGATTGTTGACATGATGTGAGGTCTGTTCCATGGGATGTCATCTGCTAAATCCCGCCTATCTCTCAGCAAATGGACCTCTCTGAAGCCCCATCACAGGCGTCCTTTGTATGTTGTGGCACATATTTGCAGAATATATTACTGCTTGCTTTAGCTGGGGAAACAATGGCTGTAGATCAGTTTGCCAGTTCATGGCCCATTAACTTGTATGGCACCAACGCGGTTAATCTTATTGCAATATAATATAGAGAAATCTTCAGCATCCTCTGCTCATTTCCTATGGACTCTCCGCCATCTGCCCTGGTCCTGTGACGGATCCTCTAGTTGTTTAGAAACCAGTGGCAGAATATTATTTTCACCTCTTTTCATTTTATCAGTTTAACGACCGTTTCCTTATTAGTTTATTTGGCTTAGAAGGATTGTTTTGTATTGCATTGATTTTGCAATACAAACGTCTGCAAAATATTTTCTCCAGTGTGTGTGTGTGTGTATGTATGTGTATATATATATTTAGCTGAAAGTGCTATAGTAAGTGTATTGTTTATGTGATAGACATAATACTACATAATATTTTTAATATGTCTCTCTGTGTTACCAGTAGGAAAATCCAACATTCAAATACTGTCATTTATTAGCGCCCATCTGACCCACATTTACTTGTGGTCCTGTGCAAAGATCTGCTGAGCTCTCAGTAAAGAAACCTATTTACAGAACGTTCAGCGAGATTATGCAGGCTCTGTGGGGTATTTATAAGAGTATTTCCATTTCTTATGTAATGTATATCATTGTTTACTTTAGTAGCACTTGTGTGTATTTCTATTCCAGATACAATTGGTACTTTGTCTATTTAAATTCATTGATATTTCCTTTTACAACTTTACAGCTTTGAGAATTGTGGCCAAGGAATTGTGTTAAAAACAATGTTTATTGGGCTTTTATGTGGAAATGAAACCTTACAGGGAGCTGTCTTTGGTGCTGCTTTGTATGTGGGACTATTCTAAGGAGGATCTGCATTTTATTTCCTTTCATTGCGGTCAGATTGGAAATAAAATTCTGGCTCTGTCATCTGCTCATACTTATGTATCTGAGCAACAAGAACAGAACACTATTAGTTTAATACTGACTTCTGGTATGATGAGCCGGTGTAGAAAATGGTCATGTTAATATTTGGTGTATTTTAAGAGATTCATTTGGTTAAAATCAGAAGTAAATACATTAGTGCATGCTGAATATAGGGTAAGCCTTAATGCTTGACGTGTACTTAGGACGTAATACTTAAGAGGGAGTGATCAATATCCTAGAGTTACCTTATTAGTAGAGCCACCTTTACCATATATCTTACCATATATCCAGGAAAACTGTGTGATATTAGTCTGTATGGAAACAGACTTTCCAGGTCATGTGGATGTCTTTAGTAGGACTTATTTATTGTCTTGTTTTTGTTTTCTTTGTTTGAGCCTTTGGGCGCTTGTTTTGTGGACCTTTTAGGTTATTTATGACACATGATGACTCAGTGTGTGTGTTACAAGTGGTGTCTCATAGGTTTCTATTATTGGTGAGATGTATAAACTACTGTCTTTTTCCCAATTGCTATGGTTCATGAGTAAAAAAATTTTTTTTCCAGCAAGTTGTGCCTCCTTGCTATATTGCATCTAATATAGGATTGGCTCCTAGATGCCCTAAATGTCGTACTTATGGATATATGTATTTTACAGCAGAATGCAAAACCTAGTGTATGGCAATGTCACACAGTAGTTTGCAGACTGTGGAAAGCGTAATTCTCCATAGCCTATCTTGGAAGCTGTTCACCAAATAGCGTGTGCATGTGCACTCTATTCTGCGAGAAACACGTAAGTTCTTATTCAATTTAAATAGATGTTACAGGGGGACTTGTACACACAAGTAGTCAGCCCTTCACTACTGATCTGCTTTACTTTTTAGAAAAAGTGTTGCATAAGTCTTAAGTTGTCTCGCCCCATAGGCAGGAGCATTAGCAGCCAAACTCTTTTGCTGGCCATACACCTGTGATATATTGAGTGCCATTATACTATGCACGCTGTGCCATATAGCATTGCTGAATCTTACCTGCTGCAGGCAAGATTCATGTAAATCTGCCAGTTTAGCAATTTACATAATAGCAATGCATCTCACAGGTGCCTGGCCAGCCTAAGTTAACCTAACACTGATTTTGCTGTCTGGATCTGGCCCAAAGTTGCTGGATTCTGGTTTGATTGCACAATGTCCACCTTTTGCTTCAATACGCTCTGGCCAGCAAAGGTTTTTTCCCCAAATGTGCTCCCAATAGGTGTCCTCTTCATGCCTAAGCTTTCTAATGACAATAATACAACACCTTTCTGGTTTTCTTTTTTAAGGCTGTGATTGGCATGTCCAAATATGCTTTCCTCTTCTACACATTAGGAAGTAGAACAACAACATGTTATGTGCAAGATGAAATACAGAACGAAAATAAAATAAAGAATCAAGTTTATCAAAAGCATAGTCCGGAAATGCAATTCCATAAATAGGAGGAACATCGTAACAACACCACAGAGCATCAAATACAGAACGTAAACTACAAGAGGCCATTAGCAGTTACAACAGCTCACTGGGATCCACTGGGAATCCGGTGACACACTGCCCCTCTGAGAATCCAGCCGTGGAGATCAGATTTTGTAGAAACGGGGGATGGAGTTGTTCTTTGTATGTACTAATTACTCATGATTTAGTATTTCATAATTTAATTGGGTAACAGGGATTGACCCTAAATATCATGGCATATAACCTCTTGCGGGAAAGATAAGTCCTGTGGAGGATATACATGGATTTGTTGGAAATGAGGGAGCACAGTCACAACCATAACACTGTGGTGTCTGTGATCACTCCTCCCTTGACAGCAGTCCTACATCCGTGTCCCACCTCCCCTTAAAACTGAGTACTTCCACTTTTAGTTATTTTGCCAACAATTTACTATTTCTTTCAATGCAAGGTCATTCTTTACCTTCTGACCCAATCTTTTCAATATGTATACAATCAGGTGCATAAATATTAGGACATCTGCATAATTCTCGTATTTTGGTCTCTCTTCACCACCACAGTGGATTTGAAACAAGATGTGCTTTGACTGCAGACCTTCAGCTTTGAGAAGATTTACATCCAAATCAGGTGAATGGTGTAGGAATTACAAGAGTTTCTATATGTGGCTCCCATTTAAGAGACCAAAAGTAATGGGACAAACTAAACAATCCTAAATCTAACTTGTCAAATATCACACCAAGAACACTCCAGACCTTTTACCTGTTTAAGTGATGATGAAATAACTAGGGAATAGCCCACACTTGTCCATGAATTAGCTTTTGAGTCGATAGACCCATTACTTTTGGTCCCTTAAAAAGTGGGAGGCACATAATAGAAACCATGCGCCCAATTCCTATGTAAATACCCAAAGCTTAAAGTCTGCTGTTAAAGCACATCTTGTTTGTTTCATTTCAAATACATTGTGGTGGTAAATAGAGCCCAAAATATGAGTGTGTAATAAAAGCAACACAAAATTTGATATCAATCTGAAGTATTTCTGTCTTTCCCTAAATAGGTATTACACTATTTTGATGTTGACCTTAAGGGTGCCTCAACTGAGAATGTTTGGGGACCTCTGCTATTGGTTATGGAATCCACACTCTGTGATGAATTTTTTGTTAAGCTTGTGCTTAGAGGCTCCACATGCTGGTGTATGGACAAGCCTGGAGATAGATGGTGGCCCCTTCCAAGGGGCTCTGTCATGCCAGTGTATGATTTGACACCCAAATCTAATTCTGCTCACATAAATAAAATAAATAACTACCGTATTCATGGATCATAATTTAGAACCAAGCGGTAATTTTGTAAAATAGTTTTTATACTGGTATGAATCTTGCGTTATATTTACTTCATTGCAAAAATGCATGAATAATGACAAATGTATAACCTGTAGCATGCACTAAGTGACATATAGTGTGTCCTCAAAGGCTGCTGTATCCATCTAGGTTCATATCTTAAGCAGCAGAAAGAGGCATTACGCTCCCAACTTCATGCCAAAAATATTGTTCTGTGATAAATGACTTCAATCTCTCTCTGTGCTTACTAAATCTACTGAACAAATAAGTTTTTTTATTTTTTATTTTTTTACGTTTTGCTATCCTAATCCAGTGCTTTGGGCATAGTGCCATTGGCACTGCTGGTAGCACTAGGCACCTTGTTGAAATTAATCTTTTTAGTTGAGAACAATACTTCATTATATTGGTGTAGTCCTTTAAGTACACTTGACACACATCAATTCTACTGCATTTCAGTAGTATTTTAATATAGCCTAATATATGTATGTATGACCATGCTTCTAGGTTTTGATATTTTGTTTATGACAAAAAAAAATACATTTTCAAGATTTCTTCTGTAATGAATGTTACTGCTGTGTCCCCCCCTAATCATTCTCATCCGCTTGATACCTTATTTTATTGTGCTGCTAAACAATAGCTTGCTGTGTAATAGCTTCTAAGATTATGGTGCTCTCTATGGCTTCATAGCAGGTTCTGGGGTCATTTGGTAAATTAAGCCGAATACATCACCAAGCTGGCACAAATATTTAGTAAATACACACTAGGAATGCATACTGTGACTGCAAGCTCTGCTCCATTATTCTGTTTTTTCATTGTGAAATCAGAAGGACAATTTATGCTTCAGAGACACTGCTTTTAAGTGAAAAATATTTAATATGTTTTATTTTATTTATAAGGCGAATGGCGTGATTACATCCCACGCTTGGAGCAACATTTTGTTTTCCAGCTAGTTAAATGGAGCTGATTGCTGACTAGTGCACTGCAGTGACAATGCAGCACAGTTTAGTGCCGTAGCGTAGTTCTATCCATCTGTATAAATGACTTTTTCTCTCCCTCACATAAGGCTGGTTTAGATCTGTAGAAAGATCAGGCTTTATATCTGAGATGTGTCTTGTTGCAATTGTCATGTTCTTGATGATCATGGCCACATCCATTTCATGTGGGTATATTTACTAAGTGGTGAGATTGCAGTGAGATTGGAAAGTGGGGAAGTTGCCCCTAGCAACCAATCAGATTTGAGTTCATATTCTCCAGAGTGTCAAATTAAACTGAGAACTTGAATCTGATTGGTTGCTATGGGCAACATCCCCACTTTCCAATCTCACTGCAGTCTCACCGCTTAGTAAATATACCCCACGGTGTCTATTCCCAGGGTCCCGTCTGTTAAATATGGAATTTTTACATCTGGTCTGGTTATACTCTGGTATGATTAGATGTTCGTGTCTCTGGAGAAAGAGAGATGTGGATAAGCTCATCTTAGAAAGTTATTTAAAATGAATTAAAATAATGATTTGGATTACTGAGCCCTATTATACAAATTATTCGATCACAGTCACATTAGATAACAAGAATAGTAGTAGTTTGTTAGCAAAAAAAAAAACTACAAAAACAAAAAACCAAAGAGAAAAATAAACCTTTTCAGGAATTAAATTTGCATTGGAAAAGGGTTTGGGGTTATGTATATATGTCATGTTTACCCAGATGAATTATTTTGTCATCATTTGTTTAATATTCATTCCATTTTCAGTTGTCTTTACCTTATGTAATACCTTGGTCTATCAATAGTCTTTAGAATCTTTTTTTCGTTGAGGTATCTTGCAGAAGCTCTTTAGAGACATGTTTCCCTCCTTTTCATTCAAAGCCAAATTTCCTTTCTGTGGCACATTGAAAAACACTTTAGCAGCTTATTTATAATCTTTTCACAGCTCTCTGTTGTTCTTCACTCAGGACTCTTTTTTTGGGGATAGTTACAATAGTAAAGCAATGGCATTTTATTTCATTTATTAAGCATTTGCATTTTATATATACGTATTTGCCATTTTAAAAACAGGTTTTACATGTAGCAGCGGCTTGCATATAACGTCTGTTCCTATCCTTGCATATAAGTGTTTTTTTTATTTAATTATATTCAATTTTTTTTATTACAATTTCAAAGCAATATAACCAGTATAAACAATGGTAATAAATTGCATTGGTACATATTGTAAGTTAAATATGACATCAAGGTTAAAACACATACACAAATACATACACATATATAATAAAGTATTTTAAAACATTAAACATTAAAAATATTTACCGGGTTCCAAGATTCACTGAGGGAGATATGTAACATATGAAACAAATCTTATTGGCTTGGCTGGGACACTAGAAGAAAGAGCTTATGTAAGACTTGTGACATTGTGTCATACCACTGATTGTTACATAAGGTGGTAAGTTTGGGATTGGAATCAAAGATGATTGTGTGGATATGTTTTTGCTTCCAGTATAGACATGAGATGCTTGTAGTAAATGAAATCCATTCAGCGGTGTCCAGCAAATGTCTGGATCTGATTCATAATATATTGGTGCCTTGGCATAAATACATATATTTAAGTTGACACTCTATGGGAACGTGTTTTCATGAGCTTGGAAAGAAGGATGTTATTGGTCTGGGAATACTCATCCTTATCACACAACACTAAGCATACTCTGCATCATAAAACTTTGTTTAATACATTTCCTGTCTCTGATCGTCACTGAATTCCCGCAGAGCGGGTGACAGTGCAGTCACTTCCTCAGTGGCATTGTGTCACTAATTCATTAATAGTATTATTACTTCACATGTTACACCTTCTATTATTAGCATTCACAGCCTCATCCCTTCTTTATCAATTAAAATCGAAACTCCAGTCTGGAAAAATGAGTATTTACATTGCGATGTGCTTTTATATTTGGCCGGGGTTATTTGATGCATTTAATGGATGAAATTGTTATCTAGTTAATGGATGATTATGAAACGACTGATGGTAAAATGAAACCCACATCCAGGAAATGACAGACAATTATCCGCTTATCTCTGTTTTCTTGTGACCGGATCCAGCCTCTCGCCACTTTCATGGGACATCGCTTGCTCTTGTGTGTTCTGAATGCTCCGGTTGCTGTGATTTGGATCATAATCGTGTTTCTAGTGTTACTGATGTTGCATTTTTCCAGTGGAGTTACATGCTAATGTATGAGCACCATACCCAAACTATCGATCTATTGCCATATAAAGTAGCCCACTTCAAACTCATTTATTTATTTCATTTATACTTTTTGAAGCAGCATTCCTTTATGTTGATGTATTTGTATGTGCTTTTGTAAGAAGGGGGAGGGGGTCAGTTTATTTATTTCTCATTTATTTAATTAAACAAAGCAAATACAATCCACAGTGACAATTTTCCTTCCAGACGCCGGGGATCCATAGTAACTCCTTTTCAGGCCTACTGCCATGTGGCGACCTTTGCAGCTATTGCTCACAACACTGAGAATGTGCTTCCTGTTGTTGATCAGTTGCACAGGCCTTGCTGTGGAAGGCTATGAGAAGGCTCTGGGAGTAACCGTTTCCTTAAATTAGTATCTAAAAGCAGGAGTTAAATCGTCCGTATGGAATTGCTGCTTAAACTGCAATGGTAACAACTGGTGAACAAATGATAGGATGGAGGGCCGCTGACGTTTACCACGCTGCAGCAATTCATGTGAAGCTATGCTGACATAAGTAAATCGAATGGGATAGATTACAAGGTACCAGTATCCCATGATGTATCATCCGGATGAGGGCTGCTGACTGTGTTTTGGGGCCTTACCAGGTCAGATTCCTTGTATTTCCCAGGACTGGGATTTGCATTGTTTGTCAGTTTCCTTTGACCCTCTTGTGGACTTCCTTAAGGTGTGACGTGTTGTAATGAATCTTTAAAGTCGTAGTCTCTTCTAGAAATATGTATCTTGACACAGGCATTTCTTGGATAACATATTTTTCATTAATCAGGGATTAACCATGATTCTGTTTGCTCCATAGCTTTAGGGAGAGACTAGAAATATCAGTCTGTTTACTTTGGATGGTATTTCATATTACATTTACAATTGCATAACTAGCACAAATGTTATTAAGTGTAATTATACACCACAAGACTGTCGGATCTTTACAATTCCCAGGGTTCCAGTGTACAATATGTGAGACTGCTGATGTCATGTATATATTCACTTGTTCCTTAAAAGCCTTCTCTCTTCTATAGACGTGTAGAGATTACTGAGCGGCTCCTGATTTATAGAATGTTTCCTGTGACGCAGACGTCAGATAGCAGAGGAAGTCCTGCATGCACTTCTACATACTGCCCTATAAACACACAAACACGAGAGAGAGAGAGTGCTGCTGGGGGTTTTACTGGGATACTAGCTTATTATTTGTGTGTGGCGTTGTTCTTGGAGACAGAACTAGACTAGAAGTAAATAAAGGATGAAATGAATATTGTGTAATATTCTCCACAGAGATTGGGTGGTACATGGTTTTGTGGTGGCATGCTAAGTACCCAGTGCCTGCTGTACGTCATATAGGATGCTCATCACAGTTCCTGGGAGTCATAACCAGGAATGAATATGAGCGTGACACTATAGAACACAACACTAAAGGGGGGGGGGGGGGTCCAGATAAATATGTTCCATTAATGAATATGGCCACACACATTATGTTGACTAATTGCCTACCAGTTATTCGTCTTGCCCTCTGGCACTGAAATGTTACTTTCCAGCTGGGTATATGGAAATGTGTGGTGAAGAGGTGATATTAATGTTTTTTGGCTCCGCTGAAAATTGTCCTGTTACATGAGACAATATAACTGATCACACATAGGCATCCGCAGGTATAGACAGCATGATGGGAAAACGCTTCTTTTAATAAACAGAAATGGCAGCACTGCGGTGTTCTCCCATATCTGCATGATTTCTATTTATGTTATGCTGGTGTCTGCATTATCTTATCTACATCATTTATTACATGTGGTGATGGGGGTTATTTAAGCTGCTTGAAAATTACCTAAAATTATATAAGAAGTTAATGGTGATGTATAGTATTTATATGAAATCCATGGGAGAAGTGACGGTATGACATGCCCCGTATACACCCCCACGTCCAGCCCTCACTTGTATGAATACTGCAGCAGGACAGAACCTGCCTTTAATATAAACATTTCATTCACAAGTAAAATGTTGTTGTTTTTAACCTTTTCTATTGCAATCATTATAAAGTAACATTTGAGTGTTACAAGGTTATGCTTCTGCCAGCCAGAAGTCAATGTAAAGTAACGGCCTCCAACTCTGTTTCGGTCTCTCATCAAGAAACCTGACATCCTGCCATCCTTCGTCACTAACCACATATCTTATGCTGGCCATACATCTGTGCCATGGGGGTGAGATTAGGCTGCAGGCATGATTAATGGCTGCCGATTACCTATACATCTCACTCCTATCGCATAGATGTATGGCCAGCATTAGAAGCCATGATGCAATGTCACTAGGAGAAAGGTCTTTGGATTGGCACAGCGCCTGCAGATGCATTCTGCCAGATTATATATATAAAACTCTATGGTGCTCTCAGGGCAGCAGGAGTAAAATCACTCCTCGTAACAGAGTATTTCTTGCCAAAGTGGAGTGTTTTAGTGGCAATTAAATGTAAATGTGGTCTACAATGTTCCTGTCTCGCCATTAATAATGAACAGCTGTGCTTGGATGGTCCTTTTCTTATATACTCCCTAACTTAAATAAGGACACACACACACACACTGGGTAGTAATTGCATGTCTGTGTTTGGTTGGAGGTCACTTGCTGATCACAGACATGGGACCAATCTGAAGGATTGTTTCTCATTTTTAGGATGTCAGACGCCTTCACATGTGTTATCACATGTGATCACTATCTCAGGGTAGTCCCTGAGAACTGCAATATCGTGACTCTTGGGTGTCGTTTCATTGCTTGTCTGCGGTTCTTCTCCTTGATGATGTCACACCCGCTAATTCATAGTAAATGTATGGGCTTCTCCGGGGCTAAAAAATATACCATACCACACCATACCATACCATACCATGGTTTACAGGCTCATTTCGAGCAATGATCTGAACTAATTACTTCTGCGGTCTGTGTTCTTTTGTATTTGTATAGTTTTAAAATGTCATGGAAACCTTGCACATTGCAAAGAAAGGACATTTTAATCACAAATCTGTACAGTACAGCTGGATGTGGCTTGAAAGACCTAAAACCTAATCTGCGGGAATGGAATAGTGGAGATGTTGCTCATAACAACCACTAAGATTGTAGCTGACATGCTCTAGTATTTAATAGGAACATTGGAAAGAGAATCTGATGGGTAACATTTCAGCAAATGAAACCTCGATTGAAACATGAAATAGTTTTAGATGTTGCATAATTTTTATGTTTTGGCTGCTCTCGCTCCTGTGTAATAGATTCATCCTGAACACTCTTAGATATTGAGGTAACCTGCTCTAGTATATCACAGTGCTGCTGACTTAAGAATTGTTGGACAATTAATAATAATAATAATAATGATAATCAATAATGCTTATTTGCAACAGAGTGTCTGCAGTGCCGTACAATGAGGACTGCAGACCTGTTTTTGGGTTATGGAAATCCACACAGACACAGGGAAAACATACAAACTCCACACAGATTAAGTCTTATCCAGGAACTGACTTTACAACAACCTGGGGGTGACGCAGTGATTTCATGTAAATCCTCCAGCCCTGATCATTACTATGAATGTTGGGGGCTTGATAATGTCACTCCTACCAGTTCATAGTAAATATATGGGTTTTGCTGTTCTGGGGGTGGTGACCCTCATGTTGCTTTCTTCCAGGAGGTCTACAATTCTGGTATATCATTATTATTTGGTATGAAACCATTTTGGCATTAGAAGAATGATATATGCCCCCCAATAGAAATCTGGGGATCTTTACATGTTAATATGAAGCATATGGGGCCAGCAAGGAATTTTAATTGAGGCTTGCATTATCCATTAAATCTTTCTTCCCTTATTGCAGCCATGTCTCTGATAGACAGAAACAGACGGACAGATTCTTCCCCACCCCTCACACTGCCCTCCTTAAACTCTGGTTCATCTCCAATATGGAGTATATCACAGCCGTATTGAACAACACTGTCTCGCCATTCTGTAGCACCTGGATTGCATGGTACCAGCTCCAAGCAGGCCCACTACCGGACTATGATGGGTCTCGCTGCCTATTGGGCCTCCCTTTGTCCTCCTAGGCCCCCCCTCTCTCCTGCCATGTACAATGTTCATGTCAGCTTTCATAGGGTAATGATATATAACAGAGGGTTAGATAGGGAAAGATGGATACTTACAGACCATTATGAATCATGATAAACTGTGCTTAAACACTCCGTATTGTATAATAGTCAGTGTTTTCATTTTTGTTATGGTGAGAATGTAGCTTTGTTTGACATTAATGCTATCAATAATATAAACAGCTTTAGCATGTACTAGTTTCTTACTCATTTGCTTTTTATTATCTGCATATTATAGTGTAATGAAGCCATACCACAAGATGTAGTATATCTGAGAACAGAGCAAACCTCATATCCCACTAACACATTGTTAATATTGATTTGTGTGTTGTTCCTAGAAATCCACACTGTCTGGGGACATTACAACTTCCATCCCCAGATCCTGTAGCTGACTCTGTTTTGCTGCGTTACGCGAGCTGTGTAAATGTCACAAGTGAGCTATTGATATTGTTTAAGTAGTCTGCAGAAAATGGTCCATGCTCTCAAGCTGTTATACCCCGGGAGACTTCCCCCACCTCTCTCCTTCCCACTATGAATAAAGAATTAGTACACCCAATCAGTCTTTATTTCTTCAATGGGTGGTTATTCCATTGTGTGCACACACTCCCTGACGGTGGGCTGCTGCTGCTGAGCTAGTCATTCCATGCTACACTGCTTTGTGTACTGTCATTTTCTTTTCTTCTTTCACTCAAATACTGAAATCTCAAAACATATTTGTAAGTTACATAAAGACTATCAGATATATAGGTATGACATTTCTTATGCAGTGATTGGCCTTTGACATCTTCTGGATAAGTGTCTGTAATAAAGTAACCCGTGCATAAATACTAAGGATAAATATTTAATCATTCACTCCCCATCTCGACTGATTCTAGGAGATTGTGTACAGGTTATAACACTGGTAAAGGTAAATAGTCTCATTATATGTATGTGTGACATGATTACCAGTTAGCATAGAGAGAGTAGGAGAAGATTGAGTTTCTTGCTGGTGCTGTGGATATTGTTAGTACACCCTGCTGTATAAACACAAATAACATTATCAGAAGATGGGAACGATGATATGTTAGTTGATGACATGGCACTCTTTAACATTTTCATCATTATTAAATTTGCAGCTGATAAAATGTTTAAAATGAAGAATTTTTTATTATATCTGACACAGGTGAGTGTCCTATACTTACTTTTTTACTTTAAACACCGCTTCCACATTTATACTGCCTGCTTTATTATTCAACCATTTGCTATATCATGACTAAATAATATATATAAAAAAAGTTTATACATCCATGAACCTATTGTGTGTTTACTCATAGTGTGTACGTAGATAAATTTATATTTAAATATTCAGATGTTTAATTTTTGTTTTAGATTTCAAAATGATATGCCAACGACTAAACACGTGTCAAATTTCTTTATGAATTCTGTATAATTAGTTGTTTTGTTTTTTATCCGAGTACTACATTAAATGCATCAACTTGTATAATATACAAAGCACTTGGGACCAAAATGACATCCAGACCATAGAGCTCTAAATGAAGCATAGGTTCTAGTGTTATTTTGTGATTTGATTTTAATTTGCATCATGTAGAAAACATTTATACCCGGTTCACAAAACGTCTATTACCCGGGTAATTCAGTCAATTTCCAGGGTTGACTGAACTACCAGGGTAGTTTGCATATTGTGAACGGCGATAAAATTATTACTAACTACCCAGGTTTATTGTGAACGGTGTAAATTGTGAATTACCAGGGTAATTCAGCTCTGTGAACAGGGTTAATTACCAGGGTCATTCAGATCCACAGCTGACAACCCTGCTCGTTAAAAACAGATTTACCAGGGTAGTTTATGTGAACGGGGTATTCACCTTATGTTGGGCTTTTTGCATTTTCCGCTGAATTTGTGAGCTTAAGTTTTTTTCTTCATTTTATGAGAATTTTATTTCCCTGTTTAAGTTTATGCACTAGAAGTAATGTTCATTGGTTTAACTAGGTAGCATTGTGATAAGTTAATGAAATGAAAAGGTTGAAAACACAAGTCTTTTTACTTCTAAAGTGCTGTAACAATATTTTTACTGCATAGATATTTTGTTTTGTATCGTTTTAGTGACAATACAGATCAGTTTAGTACAGTTTAAGTTTTGCTCTTGAGTAGGAAGAAAATGTGCTTATATGAGTTTGAAATGAATGCACAACAGAAATACATTTTCTGCCTCACTGTGTATCACTTTGAAGCACTGGGATACCTTGGACATCTTTCATGAAAATCTGTGTCAGTTTTTTGGAATGTTCTACCAATAAATTAAAAATGACCGAAATCCACAACAGGAGCTCACAAGTGCCTTGTTATAGGATGCATTTACTTTATTTGTAATGAATTAGCGCATTGCATATAATGGAATGGCCCAGACATCTGAAGCCATATCCAATCCATCACCTGCATGCAAGCGATGTGGTTCACCTCTTAGAATGGGCCAGTTGTGATAGGACAATAAAACATTTAATTATCGACTAATACTGTGTTGTGCCAACTTCATATGTGCAGGAGCGCCAACAGGTGTCCCCCCCCCGACCCTTCTCCTGTTTCCTGCCTACCCTCCCTCTCCCACAGCCTAACCTTAAACTCCCCATCTATACATGCTTCATGTTACTAACCTGTCAGTCCAGTCGGGGGCTAATCAAACATGCATTTCATGATGCTAGTCAAATCACTGGAACTTAAGGGAAAAGTTTTGATGTTGCCCATAACAACCAAGTCTAGCATTAGCACTTTACGACAGGGTTATAAACCTCTGCAATCCCTGAACAAGAGAGTGCAGTGTCAGAGTTGTTGCATAGACCTGGACCTGGTCCTGAGTGTGTATGTGTGTGTGTGTGTGTATATATACATATCCATATATAAAATATTATGTTAAGAAAATGATTCAACAGTACCAATTGTATGAGATGAACACCCTTTGTTCGTGGGTAGGTTCTATGGTGTAACAATACTATGTTCCTTACATATTTTCAGCCAGTCAGCTACTTGCCTTCCTGTTTTTGTGGCTGTCATTCCCTCCTTACTTCCTCTATAAACACATTTTTTCTTAAGTATTATTGCAAGCAGCTGCTTTCATTTCCTTCATTTGATGGATGGACGAATGATGTAATCTGACTTTTTTGCTAAGTATACGCACAGTAGATGGGAGAATGTTTCCCAGTTTTTCAGTAGATGTGATTTTTGTTTGTATTTGTTAGGTTTAAATGTGCACTGTGCCTGGGTCACATGATGGCTTACTGATTCAACAAGCTTATGTGGCATCAGACAATGGGATGTCTGAATTTAAACCCTACGGTGTACCACAATGACCTCTTAAAGTATAACAAGAATAACACTAGACACTCTGCAGTGACATCTCCTTCTGGTAACCATGCAGTATTGGTTTTAAAGTTGCTCTGCAATACAATTATTTGCTGTTACAGGACTTGAGGGAATTTAGGACTATATAGGGACCTTGGAATGGATGAATCAGTCTGATCAGTAACCACCATGGGTCAGAAACACATTTAAAAACAGATAGTACATATGTATTATTGTTCTTCTCCCTTTTCTATATTAGAGTTGTTGCCAAAATAATTGTGTGCAGAATATATTTCAACATAAAAGTTAAAGTTTGGCCTAACCCAAACTGTCCCCTCCCTGCTGTCTAACCCAAACTGTCCCCTCTCTGCTGCCTAACCCAAACTGTCCCCTCTCTGTTGCCTAACCCAAACTGTCCCCTCTCTG
>JABWIB010002429.1:0-13005 GCA_016617825.1 Platyplectrum ornatum | reverse complement strand
CTGCTGCCTAACCCAAACTGTCCCCTCCCTGCTGCCTAACCCAAACTGTCCCCTGCACTGGCAGCTGTCTGATCCGTTGGCGCTATGAATGGTCGTAGTATCCCTATGGCATACTTCTCCATAAGAATGGTCGTAATATGACTTTTGGCAGACTACTCCTCAGATCATACTCAGTATGTTGAAATAGTATGATATATAGTATGTTCAGTATGTTGAAATAGTATGATATATAGTATGTTCAGTATGTTAAAACCAACATTTAGCTGTCAGCTGGATCTGTGTGGAAAATGTGGCCGTCACAAAAGTTCATCATTTAGCAAAAGTACAGTTATCAGAAGTATGAAGGTGGATTAAAGAAGATTTCCTCTGAAAGGTTACGGAAGGTCACATGCTGTTAGATGCAATGAATAACTCACTATTGTGTCAAAGGTTACAGTGTCATTGTGCCCCATAGTACATTGAGACATACAAGAGATGTCAGACACAACAACGGTCTTTTGCAGCAATAACACGGATAGGGATATTTGCATGTTCTTGTCTGAACAAGAAGAAAAATGTAAAGATATTGTTAAGTAATTACCTAGACAATATGACTCTCTGCCTTGTGCAATTCTGGGAGCGTGGAAGTTTTTATTTTCTACACAACTTAATAGAAAACTGTCAGTTGTCCATCTTATGTAATTATAAGGTTTCATCAAAATGTTTATTTCAATCTTTTCTGAGTACATATCAGCTTGTAGCACAATAGGCTGCAGCCAAACAAATAAAATTGTGTATTATATGATGGAACTGCATTATGAATAAACAGATATACTTGCACTATAAGACTCTCCAAGACACTGTCCAGCTTATACACTATATGATAACAAAGTGTCTGCACAATGTGTGTGCCTGTATCTAATTATTCGCTCTGGTAAGAACATGTTTAGTGTTATATCGTGGTTGTAACACTTTAAATCTGTTCAGTGATGAGTAACGGCTTTGAGTGTTGCTATGGAAATGGTTGGTATGTGTGGGGATTTATGTATCTGCAGTGGGAGGGGGATTCTTCAGTTTTGATGTATTTTTATTTTATATATAAATTATACGAATTTTATCTGTCTATACATCTGACACCTCGGGAATCGCTGGTCGCTTTTTGCGTTTGATTTTTTTTTTTTCTTGAATATAGCTCTTGTGTGTTATAGGGCTTTTTATTAGGAGACCAGCTGAATGGCAGCGTGTGGCCTATATTTCCTGAATAGGTCCAGGTAGGTCAATTAGAGCCCAGGGTGAAACTTCCCTTCTGCACTTCCTTCCTGAAACACCTTCTTCCCCTCTAAAGCATGATGGTGCAGCACATTCTTTTATTTTATTATTATTTTTATTACAAGTACAAAACTATTACAGTCATTCTCTCTTCCCCACACACAAACACTGCATTCAATAAAACATTCTCCTTCCTCTCTCACACCCATAATACATTATAGCTACTTCTATGTGTCTGTCACACGTACACACCACCTAGCTGTACCTATTTGTTCACGTCTTCGTATTGCCTGTGCCAGCAGAAATGACAGCACCATCTTTTTTTTTATTTTGTAATGACACATTGTGCCACATTCCTGCGACTCTGCTAAAGAGACAGATACGTCCTTTTTGTTTCCTGTATGTATATTAAGGTGTATAATGAGATCTTAGAAATCTTTTGTGTTATACACACACCTCCCCCATTATACATTGTTCAGAATATGTGCACACATATGTTTGTACACGATATTCGGAGTGCAGTCTAAACTCTTGTCAGCGTTCACCAAAGCCTCTGGTTTCAACTGAAAGCCTCCACTGCCAATCCCTGCTATAGAATATGACTGATACCAATGATCACCAGTACACCCAGAGGAAGATGGATAAAGGAGTACAAGGTGGTATGTAAGGTGGAATGCACCATGCACACACACAGGGAAGGCGGGTGAGATGGAACGCACCACACACTCCCTCACAGGGAATGCACTGGGTACCCACAAGGCAGACGGTGCTCTTCACATGGCTAATTGGCATGCTGTCTCCACACACACGATGGCAGACACCAGTAGGGTGTACAAAGGGAAGGTTAGTAATCAACCTCTGCCCATGCAGCATGAAATGTAACAAAACCCCGAATCCTTCCCTGGTGAGAGCTGGACACGTAGCCATGACATTATCACAGGTGCTAGCTCATTCGGATCTAGCAATTTCCTGCATCCCCTCCGTTGGCCAGGAAAAAATATATAAGAGAGAAAAGAATATACAAATAAACAGAGCTTCGGGGTGAAGTAAGTCCCGCTGCTACTTGCTGGTATGTATGCTGATTGGATGGTTATGATAATGTGTGTTTCTGTGTATGAGTTCAATCCTTTCATATGATATCCAAATCTCGGTAATGAAGCAGGGGAGCTTTCGATCATAGTTATTGCTTATAAATGGCGAGATTGGATCATAATAGACTACTTTACCATTATGATTTACGATATTGTACTCCTGTTTGGCTAGAAATGCTCTCCAAGAACACTGAGTAATTTTTCTGTGGTGTGAAACGTAGAATGTATTTGCACTTGACTATTCTGCTATAAAATATTGATATGAAAGCTAAATTGTAATCTATTTTCAAAATGTGATAAATGATTGAAATGATAGGAATTAAAATAACAGTGAGCAGCAAACTAGCTAAGACAATAAATAATGTTTCTCTCCTGTATTTTAAATGTCTTTCCTGGAGATCAGTCAGGAGGTTTTTCAAGTCATCTGCCATCACAATACACAAACAAAATCCGAATACATTTTGTTACATTGTTATTCCAAAGAAGCCAAGCTCAACATTGCATTTACTGTGTTTGTACTGAAATATTGTTTTACAGAGAGAATTTCTGAATACCTGTAGTGGCAGTGCCATACCATGCCATCAGGGATTTATCTCTCTGTATGTTTGGAGGAATGATCTATGTGCATTGCATCACACTGCATTTATTATCAGCTCTGGATGTGATATGGTTGCTATTCCTTCCCCAATATTCTCTTGGGCACCAATACTGTTCAAACCTGGCCTATACTTTTTGTTTTCAGGTGTCTTTTTTTTTTTTNTTTTTTTTTTTTTGTCCTAACTTTTCCCTGATAGATGAGTGCTCAGGCAGGGATTATCCAGATATGTAAAAAATAACATTACTTGGGTAATGGTAATTGGTTATTTGTGCTTTGCATAGCGCAAAGGTTGTTAATCATATGTAGTAATGTGAGAATAACCAAGTTACGATCAATACGTTATTAAGCTTTATTCATAATTCTTTTTGACTCCTTTTTAGTTTCTTTCGGGATGTTACTATGCTTGTTAGATACCATTAGTTAATAATAACATACTACATGCTATACATTATAATAATCAGAATATATATATATTGTGGTGAAGTCAAAGGCATTATAAGGAATATGCCATATATGTGTCCCAGGTGCTGGCATGTGTGTGCTAAAACCCCAGGGAGAGATTGCTGATTGTTCTGTTGGAAAATATCTTTCCCAACAGTGTGTTTAAACTGGTGTTAACCAGACAGGGTCCCTGGGGTTGGATGTTAGGGAGAGTGGGAGGGCCCTTCATCCAACAAGCCACTCATGGCTTATGGCTTGTCCAATCCTAATGAGGTCTGCACCTGAGTAACCCTTCATTAGGTGTGTGAGGTGGTGGTTCAGTGTCTCACTGAGCTGGAAGCAGGCAGGTGGCCTGAGAGACATACTGTGCTGACAACCCCAAACTTACCTGTGTGAGTAAGACTTCTGTGTGTTGGAGATCCTGGCAGTAGGCCTGGTCTCTGTGTTAGAGAGGCATACCAGTGTCTAGCTAGTGCCCAGACGGGCTAGGATTTTATTTTATGTTTTGGCTATTTTTTTTTTAAACCATTTAAAACTAGCTGCGGCTAGTTGCACAAACTCCTGGACTGGTGACTGTTTCTAAGCTGCAGAGTGTGTGTAGAAGAGCCTCCCGTTCCTGAGAATATCACAATATATATATATATATATATATATATATATATATATATATATATATATATACATAAAACAAGCCAACTACAAGTCCATGTCTGAGTTGGCATACCTAGTTGATGGTCCAGAGTTTGAGAGAGAGGGCAAAACAGGTACGAGTGTAAGGCTGGGAAAACCATGTTCCAAGGGAAGGGGATAGATTTAACCAATGCAGACAGAATTAGACTTTATAGGTGATGATTCTTAGATCAATTCTAATTTAGAGATTGATCATAAATCTATGGAGTATTTGTTTAATGTAGTAATGCAAAGTATATTCCTTGCATGCAACAATTGTACATTAATTTGCACTACTCTCATTGTGGCATGAATTTGCTAAGGTGTAAATTGCGCCTATTTTGCTGTTTCTCTCCAATTCAACAACCTCTAGAATCTAGTAAAGAACTGACAGAATATCTTCATTGATGAGAAAACCTCATGCATGTACTACACTACAAGTCCCAGTAAACCTACTATGGAACAAGAATAACTTCATCATAATAATAACTATGGACCTGGAAAAAAAATCAACTACAATGTCAATTGTCGCGTTGGAGGTCACATACATAAAGAATGGAGCTTGCTAAATGCAGTTAAACTCAAAACTGATATAAGCTGCTTATCTTGTATATGTAATATTTTAATGATTCCCCCTAAAGATAACTATTAAACTTGAACGTAATCAATAAAAGTATCTGGTAGTGTTATGATATTAAACATTTATTGGTATTATTATATAAATATTATATTACATTTATATTATAAATATTATATTATTATTATTATTCTATAAATCCAGTCTGCAGAGGCACAGCTTGCCAGCTTATTGAGAAGTTTCTCCCTTATGAATTCCTGAGTATTTGTTACTGCTGTGTACCTCAAATGTTCTAGTTTGTAAACTGCTTTCAGCTAAGACCGCTGATGAAATAAAGTATTTCAAATGCTTTAAACATGTGCAAAGAGGATATATTATATGCAACAAACAGGTCATTACTAAACGTCATGGTGCAGATGCATAGGATTTAGTTATGTACTTTTTCAATTACCTAGAGCACAATTTGAGCATATCTCTGTTAAAAGAATGGGATTTCACTTGATATTTGATTGCTTGTGGATTTAATACTCATCTGAGTTGTGAGAGGCTGGGGACTGGATCCTGCAGCTATTACAACACACAGAGGGAAAAATAATCTTTTAAGCTTCTCTATTAAATATTAGGTTCAGCCATAAATGTGGCAGTATAGCCTTGCGTGCATATGCTGTTGGGCACCTAATGATCAAAGTGAATTAAGGTGATTATAACTGTGGTTATTCTCCAGTTCAGCTTGGGCAGGATTCGAGTAGGAAAGAGAACTCATTTTACTCCCTGCTGTGAAATAGGAATAGTTGCGGCATCCTAGCTATATGGCAGATGTCCTTACGTTGCCCTTTTCCTCCCCGAGGTCTCACTTCTTAGGAAGCTCGCTTAAGCTTTAAATGTTGTCTGCTTTAATTTAAGTCTGACCTGCGTGTGTAGGTTTATACATCAATGTGTTCTTCAGGCTTTAATATGCATGCAAGGTATGTTTTTCATCTGTGCAGTATCTGCCTTCTAGATGAAAGCTACTACTGTGAACACTTACCAAGAGGTACATTTTTTTTATAGTAACTATAGTCGTCATCTACGAATGTATTGGCAATTATTTGACATCTTGCAAAATCATGTACAGAGACAAAAATGAAATAAAAATCAGTGATCCTTTGGCTGTGTCAGTTTGTTTCAAGGCGTTTCACTACAAATAAATGAAAATATTTGTAAAGGTTTCTTTGACCATGCCGTCTGGTACTTGTAGTGCCTGCTGATAGAGTGTGCGTCTCCACTTCATTTATAAAGCTGTTCAGAGTTCAGGCTATATGAAATTTGGAAGCTATATAATGAAATTTGGAAGCTATATAATCTTGGTGGCATTGTTTATGTTTTTATTGCACAGTATAAAGATTTCATTTTTCATTGCATGGGAGATCAGTTTCAATCACTGCTAAGATTCTTTTGATGGGGATTTTCTTTTCTTTTTTTTGTTTTAATTATTTCCTATATACGGTAATTAGATTGTCCTGTAGTTTTACCGTTTTAGGTTTTTGTCTTTAAAGAGCTCAGTGCTACATGCTAAAACTGTTTAAATGTTGGAAAAAAATAGAATTAACACATCCAGCAATTGAACAGCTGGGATCCTGATTCACGCCATAAATTGTTAACACCATTAGTTGGCAGGCAGCAACTCTTAAAGAACGACTGATGTAGTCCAAATGCTTTTTATTTTATGCAAGAATCCACTCTGTATATCATCATCTCTGTGAGATTTGTTACTCCTCGGACACATGGGTGGGTTTAACTAATAGATGGAGATCATCATCTGTTTGTACCAGCCTGTATCACTCTGCATATGGATGTTTGTGCACAGAAACGCCTGTCATGCCTGGCTAAAATTGGCATGAAACCTAAATTAACAAAGTTTTTATGGCTGAATCTAACTTCCTATATATATCGCACCGAACAAATTTGCTTCTCTACAATATATTTTTTTAATTAAACATGATAAAAACTATAAACGATTAATAATAAAATGTATAACGTAAAATATTATAAAACTGGATGCAGTATTTTAAGTGAAGAATGTTGTTATTTATATTTTTATATACATTTTATATACTCATTTTATTATTTTGCTACAGTTTACTCTGTTCTACAGTTTTTGATGGGTTTTGTTTTTAAAGTTGATGATGGCTTTTTCCCCAAGTCTTGCTGATTCAGAGTGAAATGGTTTTAATTACTCATTCAGTGAGTATTAGGAAATGTTAGTGCAGCTTCCCGTGAATGCTTAATTAGAAAATTAGATTTGTAACAAATGAAATGTTAGTGCAATTACCATCTGACCCATTTACTACATGAGTCTGCTCTCGGAAACTATATGTTCTCCTTTTATAAGATCTATTTTTGTTCCAGCAGTTTCTTCCCTATTACCCTGCTCACTAAAACCCCTCCATGTTATTCCGGACCCCGGGGTCACAATTTCTGGTTGCCATGGTGACTTGGTGTCTGGGATTTGTGGAGCCTTGGCCTAGGTTAACCATAGATTCACACGTCTAACACTCAGTGTGATTTGTTTTGCATTTGAAAACACAAGTGTACCAATGGAGTGTTTCTCCATCACGACTGCATGTGCCTCATCGGGAGCTCATGACTGCACTTGTACTTGCTGTGGATGTCATTTTAGGTTGCCAAGGCAGTAACTTGTGTTTAATTGAATGTATGAAATAGACAGTGTCCTGAAAGCTAGAATTCAACATCACGTGTCCCACATCGATAATTGTTTCATGTTTGATGTGTTAAACATACTATTGCTATGCTTCACATTGGGGCTGAATTGATATTTAGACACTGGTTTATATAGATATAGATTTTATAGACATTTAAGTTTTTGTTTATATTAGTTTGCTTGTTACAGTATATTTTCAGGAGTTTTTTTTTCATTATATTTTTATTTATTTTTGAAGGCGATTTATATTTGTCTCTTGAGGTGTTTAATCCAATCACCAATAAATTGCCTGTGACTTCAGGGAACATTCATTCTAATAATACTGACATCAGCTCTGTCATGTAATCATTTAATTCTTATTCATTCTTAAGTCAGATCTTTCTTCAAAGTGCACCTATATATTCTTCAAAGACCAGAAGCTGAGAAGAACCACTAAAACCACTGCATATGGCAACAACTTCCTAATCCAATCCCTTTCATGTTGTGTGATGCGTAGCCAGTGGATGTTATTAATGTTATATATATATATATATATATATATATATATATATATATATATATATAATATCTCCAATAATCATAAATATTTACATAAAAACTAATCTGGCACCATTAATAACGTTAAAATGTAACCCAAAATGTTGATTAAAACAATTAAAAAAATAAAAAAAACAAAAAATCTCCTTTGTCATAACTAGCATACATTTTGGTTTATTAACCCATTTGAGGTATTTTACTTTATAATGGAGAAGGCNATGTTTAGATTGATGATGCAGCAGCAGCAGGGTGTCTTTTTCTTGTTGGGCTGATGTAGAGGCAGTTTTATTCTTTCTGGGCAGCCCTAGGAGGATGGTATCTCCTGTAGTTTTATGTATATAGCTGGCCATACACTATAAGATAAATTGTTCCAATCGAAAGAGTGGGTAAAACCATGTTGAATTGCAGGGGGGAGGTAAAATGTCAGTGTTTGCATGCAGGGAGAACACTTTATTGTTGCATGTTGCACACAGATACTGACCAGTGTTACTGTTACACTGTTATTACACTTGTTCTAGGAAACATCATCTCTTACCTGTGATACTGATTGCAATTAATGAAATGTAACTCCCCTGCAATTCAACATGATTTTGCCCACTCTTGAAAAATCTTTTGATTGGAACAATTTATCTTATAGTGTATGGCCAGTGGGTTTTTAAAATGAGTGCATTGTCCTCTAGGTCACTGGTCGACAAAAACACCCAAAAGCTAAATGTTTATATACATACAGATGCACACAGTCTTACACTCCTATACATACATGCATGGATACATGAATACATATGGATGTGGCTGCTTATCGCTCTCCTGCTAAATACACAAGGAGAACCAGCATCGTGCTCCTACACCTGTCATTTCAGGGGGGAGCAAGAGACCACAAGGTGGCCTCCCTTGCGATTCTTCTTGCAGTAATTTCGGTTGACATGTTCAAGTTTCTAAAGCTGGGCAATATCATTCTAGTGGAAATTAGTGCTGATAAACAGGGTGATTTTCCCCTTGGGAAAATTGTCCCGTCTTCTGCACCATTCACTAGACAGATATTGTTCTTGTTTTAAGAAAAGTTCCATTGTAGAAGTGGTGGGGCAGCTGTGGTTGGCGCCGGAGAGGTTTCCAGCTGTTCCCCCAGAACTTCTTTCCCCGACATGAGAGGAAGTTCTATACATGCAGGTTCCCCGTCCAGAGCCTGTATGTATAAAGGGGTGCCTGTAATTCATAGTAGAACTAATCAGATTAGGTTGCATATTAAGCAACACCTGTAGAACAGAGAATACCGAATAGCATAGCTCGCATGCAGTTCTGAATACAGTACCTGCAACAATTTTCAAATTGTGTCCGTCGTCTGTTTCATGTTATTTCTCTGCTCGCATTTTGTTACCTAATTGTATTTGACATGGTCATAGTGTATAAAAAAATTTTGTAATGCAAAAATAATGTGTCTAGTTCAGAACATTGTATCTATCTCACCTTTTTAAATGGGGATATTCCACTTAATATTTATAAAACATATAAATGTTATAAAAAAAACTGAATTGTGTAACATTGATTTATCTGGTGTATAATCCCGTTAATGGTGAATAAGAATACACAAAGCACAAATGATACTTTTGTGTGCATTTGGCTTACGTCTCCAATGAATGAATTAACAGTTGATGTAATTTGCATAACATTAACCATCATTTCATCATGCTCTAAGCCCGCCATGACCTATTTATACTATACAATATATTCTGGTTTCATCATGTACTTTTCAGCTTAGAAAATATTTTGCTCATGCTTATAGATCTTTGCCTTTTAATTAGGATTTGTTTGATATAATGAATGAATTCATTCATTTGATACTCTCCTATTACAAATCTTTATTGACTGACAAGTACAGTTTCTATAGGTCCCATTTGTTTTCGAACCTTACCTACAAAAACAAACAAAGTTCTTTAAGCTGTATTTTACTGTTTAACACGGCTGCAGTGTACTTGTCACAGTTGCACTGAACAATTTATTTGCATATGTAAATGTGTGGTTCTGATGTACTTGTAACCCAAACACAACCGCCAACAACTTACTTTAACAAGACAGTGTCTCTGTTGCATATTGGTCTGGGTTACTCACCTGCTTTTGCTCCTTTCTGGGCAGGACATGGTTAGGGGCAGACCCCCTCATAGAAGAGGAACAGGGATGATTGAAAAAGAGTCTGGGAAGAGGATAGTCTTGGTGGAATGAAAGAGGGACTATCACATGCAGCAGGAGCATGACCCTAGCACTGCCTGTTTGGAGGGTTCTGGTTACTCTGGTCTACATGCCTGGAGCGTAGCTTCTCCCAGCCACAAATGCTGGGATCCTACCTTACTCACTACATGAAGACGCCGGTGCTGCAGGGGTGTCCACCAATAAAGAAGCTAGAGTCCCCGCAGTGGGTTTCCCAAACCAGTAACTGGGGTGTCTGCCGGAGTCATCTCTACACCTGTGCATACTTCATGTATTAACAAGATAACATATAACCAAAATCACCCTGTATTTTCCATACAACGCACCTAGTATTTAGAGGAGTAAACCAGAAAAAAATATATATTTTCACCCTGTTTACCAATGACGGGGGAAACACTGTTAGTGGAATGGTAGAATGGACAATATATTATTAACTTTGTCACAACTGTACAATGAGTTTAATATTAGGGGTTTTTTTTTTTTGCTTTTGTTCAATGACTTTTGTATTTTGTATTTACTAGTAGTTCATTACATTAACAAGTTGTTATGGGCGGAGAGAGGAAGATAGAGATGGTTGTATGTAAAACCTTTTCTTACTATGTATTTGGACAGATATTGTATTATAGTAGTTTCAGTTTTCAGTTTCCATAAGGGTGGCTTGCAATTGGCATGGCTGTTATCTCCAGTCTATCGTGGTATAACTTAATTTTATTTCAGCTACTTCAATTCTGCGAACACAAAGAGTGATAATCTGTTCTTGATCTGTCAGCAACACAGATGACTGGTGTTTTGTTCATTGACAGAGTACCACCTGAGTACTCTTGATTGATTTCCTTTTGCTGAGTGGTTAATTCTGAAGTGTATTAAATGTGACAGCTTTTCCAATGCTGGCATTGACTTGTCTCTAGGGCTAATGATGATCCAAGCATTTCAGAGTTATATGCCTCCTGAACCTTCCGTCTCTGCTTTTTTCCTTTGAATCCCGCACTATCAGTATATTCTCTCATCTACCTTTTATGTTGCTGTCATAATCTTGCTCCCCAGGTCCACAGTTACAGTTTCTTGACAACTTTGCTGATGTCAAGACATAATATGACATAACCTGATACAAGGTAGTCTTAAACCTCCAATTCTCAACCATTTAGTCTCCATCAACTCTACTATTCTGACAACTTCCACGTATGTTTCGTTAAAACTGGGTACACACCAGTGATCACGCTATATTTTTTCAGCAGGAGTAAAAATACTACTCATAGAATTTTTAAGGGGTATTTCTTGCCAATGAGGAGTTTGTTTTGTTTTTTTTTAGCACCAATTAAATTAAATGGTAATGTGGTCTACAATGGTCCAAACTCACCATTAATAAGTAATAACTGTGTTTGGATGGTCCCCTTAAATAGAGACTTAAAACATTTGATACTACTTTACCTTTAAATTAAATTACAGAATTATATTCTCCTCTGGCAAGCTAATGCCACCAAAGGTTTTGGGGGGGGGGGGGATATATATATATTACATTATGTAAAAAATTAAATATATAACATGATAAATATGAATAAATATTCAATAAAATAATAAATATAACATAACTGTACCTAGCGCATGGGCGTTATACCTGCAGAAGGAAGTGCGTGGTCTACTGGTGTGGGGCACATCATCAATACCAATATTAGCCCCCCCCTTTCCTCCTCACCTGACTCCTCCCCCCACTAACAGTCCCTGTCCTCCTCGTTGACTCCTCCGCATTCTCACAGACGGCGTGCTATGAGATCACCCAGTCTATTACCAAACTGCTCATTACAGTGATTGGTTCCATTCGTATTTTCACATAGGAACCAATCTCATGTAATTCAAATTATGATGGCGTCAGACGTGTGCAGACCTGGTACACACTATACTATTTTTAGGCAAATAACTTGATAATATGGTGCTCTGACTGACAATTTATAGCAGTGGTTCCCAAACTGTGTGCCGTGGCTCCCTGGGGTGCCNCNACGCTCTCATTGGGGTGCCGTGAAATGTTTTTTCTGATATGGGGCAACATTGCCAGTGTTACATAGAAGTGCAATTTTACATCTTGTATGGGAGCAACACAAGATATGATCAACCTGAAGTATTCCTGTCTTTACCTACATAGTTATTACAATATTGTGACTGAAAAACATAAAAAATGGGAACATTTTTTGTCTTTGGGGTGCCTTGAAAAATGATGGAGATCCTAAGGGTGCCACGACTGGAAAAAGTTTGGGAACCACTGATTTATAGTGTTAATGTAGCTGACCTGCAAATATCTTGTGTTTTCTTACACTTGTTAAAAAAATGTAATGTAAAATACTCCTGGTTCAAAAAAGACAAACGTATTATAGAAGTGATACCTTTACTGGCTAATCAGAGAAATCATTAGATAAAGGAGGAGCTGTAGTAATGATGAACACATCAGATTACATGCAAGAACCTCATAGACAACTCTCGGATAAAAAAAATACTACACTCTGCTTATGGAAGACCCCACCATACAGTACTCAAAGGAACTCAGAACAATCATAAATGGGTTCAACCGGGTATCACCCCCTTTACTGGACTTCATACCAGACAAACCCAAAATGGGTACCTTCTACATGTTACCTAAAATACATAAAAAAGGCAACCCAGGGAGACCAATAATTTCTGGTATTGGTACCTTAACAGAGAATATTTCTGGATGGATAGAAAATGTTCTGAAACCCCTGGTGAGATGCACACCCAGCTACATCCAGGACACCACAGACATTCTATGCAAACTTTCCACTACCAGAAGGATCAATACTGGTAACTATGGATGTGGAGTCACTATACTCAAATATACCCCATGAGGATGTCATAGCCGCATGTCATTACTTCCTCCACAAAAACAGTTTAGCCACAGAGCCAACACTACAGCTGATCAGGTTCGTACTTAATC